>JAOUQZ010000041.1:10856357-10882398 GCA_028564935.1 Neosilurus hyrtlii
TCTGATTGGTTTTCTTTTCAGAGGAGCTACATTATCTAGTGTATAGCGTAAATTTGACTCAAAGCACTCGGTAGCTTGATCAAGTTCTGTGGGGTCTGATGGTGATCCAGTCATAGTTGAAAATTCTGGAAGATTATTAATAAAACTCTGCACAGTAGTTGATGTAAAAGTACGCTTAATGTGATAATGTGATGAGGTGTATATATTAGTACCAAGATGCATTGTAAGTAAGATAAGATGAAATAAAATGATAAGAAATAGTTTCTGACTCTGGAACTGTGACTATATTTTCTATGTTTAATCCAAAAGTTAGTATTAGATCTAGAGTATGGTCAGCATTATGAGTGGCTCCTATTAAATTCTGATTTACCCCTACTGAATCTAGAATAGACACGAACACTTTTCTGAAAGGATCCTCTGGTTTATCAAAATGAATATTAAAGTCACCAACAATTAAAGCTTTATCTAAAGAAACAACCAGGTTTGAAATGAAGTCTGCAAATACACATAGAAATTCGGAGTACGGTCCTGGGGGTCTGTAAATAATAATTAAAGATATCAGCTGCATAGGCATATTTTTTTCCGGAAGCTTATGTTATGTTAGTATATCGAATTTCAATTTGTATGTCTAGATTTTTGTACAACACCTAGATTATCAGTATAAATAACCGCGATGCCTCCTCCTCTGCCAGTTAGACGAGGTTGGTGTATATAGCTGTATCCGAGAGGACTTGCTTCATTTAATGCTATATACTCATTGGGTTTTATCCATGTTTCTGTTAAACACATTAAACTAAACCCCTGATCAGTAATGATTTCATTAACAAAAAGTGTTTTAGGTGCAAGAGATCTAACATTTAACAATCATATCTTTAGATCAAAGGTGCTGGCTGTAGATTCAGTATGATTTAAATTTATGTTGATAAGATTACTAAAACAAACACACTGAGTGTTTTTAGATTTTTGTTTAGTTCGGGTAACAGACACAGTTTCTATAGCATTGAACTTGACCTTGAGTTATGACTCTGTGCAGCTAACAGTCGCTCGGATTAGCCTGTTTGTCTCTCTCTGGCCTTGGCTTTGGATAGTCACTGACTGACTAGTCCTGTTCTTAGACTATGTGCTATGCTGCAAGAAATTAAATCCCTAAAATCGGAGAAAAGAAACTAGGTCAAGCAGCTGCCGGAACGCAATTCACAGAACAGGTACTGACGTCACCAACAGGACAGTCATTACACTTATATACACTGTTTACTTTATATAGACTCATAGTGATGCATAACTATTAGATCATTGAGATAATGTAGACCATTAAGTGAAGCAGTGAAAGGACAGCTTGTTTGTATTTCTTATAGTTTTATTATAATTTAAAAACACATACAATGTAGATTAAATCTACATAACGCCTGTGTGATGTGCACAGTGTGAATTCAGTGTTAGGTAGGAAAAATGTCCAGCATATCTCAGCAGCAAAAATTGTGATGGATATTGTCTGTATGGGTTGCGTGGTGGTGTAGTGCATGGTTAGCACTTCCACCTTACAGCAAAAAGTTCCTGGGTTCCATGGAAGGGCATTTGAGTGGTTGTATGGGTGTTGGCCCTGTTGTGGTCTGCTGAGCTGTTCTGGGTGTACCCTGCCTTTGTCTGGAGTGGTTTGGGATGATCTCCAGCCTCCCCAAGACCATGATAAGGAATAAAGTGGTTAGGAATATGAAATGAAAATGTTGTCTTTGTTTAAATCTTCTAATGGTAAATTTGCTGTTAAAAAAATTACTTTATTATTAATTACTTTTGTTTTAGGTTATTTAAGGCCTAGCAGGTATCATTACTACCTCACAACTCTGGGGTCCCAAGGTTGATCCCAAGATCAGGATTCAGTCAGTATGGAATTTCACATTTTCTCTTGTGTCCATATGGTGTGGGTTTCTCTAGGGTACACTGGTTTCCTCCAACCTCTCAAAGAATGCCAGTAGGTGGATTAACTACATTCTTTATTGTCCTTAGGTGTGTGTGTGTGTGTGTGTGTGTGTGTGTGTGTGTGTGTGTGTGTGTGTGTCCATTTATGGTGCCCTCCAGTGTGAACAGGAAAAAGCTGTGTTTGAAGATAAATGAACAAATAAAACTTGACTCTTGAACACCTTCATTTTTACCTTATCTTCGCATACCACTATGGATTTATTTTAAAAGACACATACTCACACATACACACACACACACATACACTATTATGGATTTATGGACAATGTGTATAAAGGTTTTTTTTTTTTTCTAGAATGTATAACTCCCGCTAGGGAAATTATTGCCTCTGCATTTAACCCACCCAAAGTGACACACACACTTAGAGTAGTGGGCTGCCACGAGCAGTTGGGGGTTAGGTGCCTTACTAAAGGGCACTTCAGCCATGTAGGTGAAGGAAGAGAATGTACAGCTCACTCCCCCCGCTGCCACACATTTGGGAATCAAACCAGCAACCTTTAGGTCTCAAACCTGCTTTCCTAACCCTTATCCCAAAAATGTTTCATTCTTTTTCACTGACTCTTTATGTTTAATTCTCTTCCCCAGTTTCTTTTGTACAATTTATACAAATTTTAGACAAAACAGTTACCGGAAAAAAAAACACAGTTAAACTTTCTGTTGGTCCCATGATTAAATATTTAAGAATGAAAAATAGGATTGCTGAATACATTATTGCAGGACACTTGCTTAACTGATAAATTGTTGTTTGTGTATTCATTTGTTAGCCATTTTGTGCCTTCATAAACTGCACACACTTTATGACTTCCTGTTCCTTATTTAACTGCATCATCCATAACATTAACACCACCTGACAGCCCCATGCACAGCAAGCTGCAATGAACTGTGTGTTCTGAGATCTTTCTATCATAACCAAAATTAACCACCTTTGGCAGGTAATTACCACTGTAAACCGGGAACACCCCGCCTGCCACTTTGGAGATTAAGAGATTTTGATCATCCATAACAAAAACACTGTGACCCCTGACAGGTGAAGTAAATAACATTAATTACCTTCTTATGGGGCACCTGCCAAGGAGGAAGGACAACCAGTGGGCTGGCAAGAATGTCATGGGTGCCAAGACTCAATGAGGCTAGAATGTCTGGTATGATCCCACAGAAGAGCTACTGTAGCACCAACTGCTGAAAATGTTAATGCCGGTTAAAGCCATTCTATAATAGAAAAGTAAGGTGGCACAGTGGAGTAGTGGTTAGCACATCTGTCTCACTGCAAGAAGGTCCTGGGTTTGAATCCCAGGCAAGGCCCTTTGTGGAATTTGCATGTTCTTCTTTTGCTTGTGAGAGTTTCTTCCAGGTACTCCATTTCTCCCCACAGTCCAAAAACATGCACACTGGCTATTCGAGATTGCCCCTAGGTATAAGTGTGAGTGTGTATGGTTGTGTGTGTAAGGTGGACCTGCGACGCTCTGTTGGGCTGTTCAGGGTGTACCCCAACTTCACTCATTGTTGGCTGAGATAGTCTCCAGCTCCAACCCTAATGGAAGCAAATGAGCATGTGAGATAATAAAAAGGTGTAAGAGCACACAGCTTGCTGGGTGGGGGGCTGCCTATCCACAGCCCAGTCAGGTGGGGCTGATTTTAAAAATGTTTAATACCTATTTAATCCCTTTAGCCTTTATAGAAAAACGATTTATTAAAGCAGACAATGGCGGCACGGTGGTGTAGTGATTAGCACGTCCTCCTCACAGCAAGAAGATCCTGGGTCTGAGTACTGGGCTCGGGGTTTCCGTGCACAGTTTGCATGTTCTTCCTGCGTTTGCATGGGTTTGCTCCAAGTACTCTGGTTTCCTCCAACAGTCCAAAAATTGCCCCTAGGTATGGGTGTAAGTGTGTGAATGGTTGTGGCCCGGTGACGCTCTGGTGTGCCGTTTGTTCACCCACTGTTGGCAGAGATAGGGTCCAAACCTCCCTGCGACCCTGATAGGATTAAGCAGTTTTGCAAATGAGTGTCAGAACACAGCTTTCTGAGTAGGGGTAGGGGGCTGCCTGTCCACAGGCCAGCCAGGTGGTGTTAATGTTTTGGCTGATTTTAAAGAGCTTAATTCCTATAACCCCTTTAGTCTTTAGAGAAATACGATCCATTAACACAGACGACTTGTTTCATTTGTTCAGAAAATATTAATCTGTAGGACAGGCCACACTTTTACACCTGTATTTATGATATATGATGGTTGCATCGCAAATGACTCACTATTGAATATGTAGTGCACTACTTTGGAGAGTACAAGGTATAGCTTCATACCCTATGTAGGGCACCAATATAGGGTGGGCGGATCTATCGAGGATTACACCGGTGTCGTCATTTCCCTTAGCGTGGTTGCTGTGGCTGAGAGGAAAGAGAGAGAAAGAGAGAGAGAGGGAGAGAGAGGAAAGGAGGAAAGGAAAGGGAAGGAGCGGAGGAAGGAAGGAAGAAAGAAAGAGTGGGATATAATTATCCAGCCGCCCCGCTGTTTAGTTCCAACCTGCCGGAGAGATAAGAGTGGGGATAACCGTAGCACGCGAGCTAATATCGGTTATTTATCTTTCGTTGCTATGTTAAGCTAGCGGAGGGAGCTAACGCTTGGTTGTGGTACAGTAGTAAGCTAGCGTGCTCATTAGCTTGTTATTATCTCGGTTCAACAAACGGTAGCTGCTCGAGGACGCGGTTTTTTACGTCCTAACACATTAACTTCAATTAATAATAACCGTAACTGTCTTCGTGGTCACCGGTTAACGGCTACAGAATGGGGGTGAGTTTATCTTTCATTGCTAACTAGCGTTATGATGATGATGGTGGTGGTGGGGGGTCAGGGAGCTTAGTGCTTAATGGGGGCGACAGTTTGAACAAAGACTCGCTGCTGTTAAACCCGAGCCAGTGTGATGGGAGAGATTATATAACTCTTTTTGAGTGCACTGTGGTGATAACGTGAGTTTTACATTTCAGTCGGATGCCTTGCGGTTGAAGGCTGTAGTAATGGAGACTGGAAACCCGGTTCGGTTTGTGAGGCGTTGTGTCAGCTCACGATGGTGTTCGACACGACTGAGTGAATAGGAAAAGTGCAGTACTTGCATCGACGTCGGCTCTATTGTGCACCCAGCCAATGCAGGAATGCTGTGTTAGCGAACATGTGGTCTGGCAGGAGGAAACACAAGCCTGACATGTGGCCCGTGACCAGTTACTCTGATCTGTACCGACACCTACACATCACCATGCATGTATTTATTACTGATTTCACTCACTGCTCTTCTTTTCTGCCAAAAACAAATGCTGCTTATCTTATTACTCAAGTCTTAGATTTTCTGGATTCTGCCTTAAACACCCCCCTCCTATTTTTTTTAATTTAAGTAGTAAAATAAGTTACCAGTACTGATCTGATGGATGACATCCGAGTCCTGCATTTACACCGGAGACCAGTAATGTGTCCACCGCACATCACCTCAAGCATATTCAAAGCTAGAAATGCATCTGTTGAGTTCTGAGACCGATCCAGTGTTTCCAGCCACTGTTTAATACTTTTCGACTCCAAGATCGCCCCTGGAGCTACACTGAAAATGTTTTTTTGTTTTTTTTGGCAGTGGTGTGCTTGGCGTCTTTTCTCCAAACATGGAAATGAAATTCAACGTCAGCTGACACCAGCTTCTTTAAAATTAAATAAGTAGACAAATTCACACTCTTGCATCGCCTAGCTGTCTCAGCTGCTTGAAGTCATCATAGCCTGTGAATAAGTACATCAGTTGCTTATTCCACAAGGGTTAAATGCCGTCATGTCCTAGCCAGAAAAGATTTCCTCAGGCTTCATCTCCATTCTCGGGATGGACTGAATCCTGCTGTATAAAGTATTGTAAAGTGCTCTTCACCTTGGCATGGCATCCTTTTTCCCTCTTATCGCATACATCAGGGCTAACTTCCCCTATGTTCATTCTGTGGTTTACAGACTGTAGTCTGCTTTGTCTGTTAAGAACATGTATTCCCATGTGTTGTCCAAAAAATATATATATTCTACCGATATGTTTTCACATTAAGAGCAAGGCTGTGGGAGTTTCAGAGGGTGAACATGTGCATTTAATCAGCGACCTGAGGGGGAATGTGGTGTTCCCAACAGATCCTTTAAATAGTAGCCTGTCTGTAAAACTGCATGGTATATGTAGGGCAGTTTATTCTAATTTTATTTGTGTGGGGTGTCTGTGGGACCTTGAAACATCTTTACTTGGAAATGTGAAAGAATTTGGCAAATAAGCATTTGGTAAATTTAGTGTTATTTTAAAAATATAAAGCTATTTTATAGCAGAGCTTCCAAGCAGAGCACCATTGTCATGGAATAAGGCTTGGATGGTTGCCCTGTGTCTTTTTTTCTGTCCGGTGTCCACGTGTGCCCATCAGAGAAAACCCAATAAACCTGCTGTGTTGAGTTGATGCTAATTGACAGCATGAAACAGGCAGCAATAAAAAAAAAAAAAAAAAACAGATTTATTACTAATAATGAAACAACAAAATAGAGGCTTATACACCTCAACTCTGACAAATGTTTATGGAGCAAACACTGATATAAGAAGCTTGGCAAAACATGATTTTTTAAATGAATACTCAAGCAACCAGATAGGTGGTACAAATGAAAATTTTCAGTTACTAAAGGTGCTTAAAAGCAAATATATCTATAGAAATAACTATCAGGAACTCGATTATAATGGATCACATGTAAGTATTGGATACGTTAATCTCTGTGGGAATGTCAGTTAACTGCTAGACAACAGAAAAACTCTTACTGGTTAAAGTCTGTGACTGCCAATGACCCTAAACCTCCTGCCGAATTTCTGTTTTAAGTCTTTTTTTTTGAAAACACTCATGATGTATGTTTATGTCTCCATATGGTATAATTGGTATTTTTACTGTTATTTGCTTCGATGTTTGCTGTATTGCTGGTTTAAAGTGTCTTTATATTCTGTATATCAGTGCGAGTTTGATCTCACAATTTTGCTTCAAACATGATGTGCAAAAGCATAAGTATTATAAACCTTGAGGATATCTGCCTTTACCCATCCTAGTTGGAATATTGATATTTTATAACATTCTTTTTTAAATTCTTGGGTCTGAGTGGTTCTCTCAGCCCTGGTGCTGGATCACCAGTGCTGTGTGCGTTTATATTTAGCTTGGTTTTATGTTCAGCATCTCTTAATGCACACACCCTGATTCAGAAATGACCAAAAACACAGGTCTTGGTGGGCCCTTAGACCAGAATAAAACTCTCAGAATTAGCTGATTGGTTTAGTCAGGTGTGCTGGAAATCAGGAATCCACCGAATTTGTTGTGCATTGATATTCCAAAGCGACTGACTGAAGAACAACGTTAATAAGACATCCGTTTAGATGAATAACATTAGGATCAGACTACATGATCAGGCCAATTGTGACACATTTTGATGTAACAGGCAAATGTCCAGTGTTGGGCCCAGATATGAATATCAGTGTAAAATAACTAAAGAATAGCAATGAGGTGTCTGGGATGCTCCAAAACATCCTGACGAAAAATCTTGAATGGCAGAATTTCTTGTATTTTTCTCACCTAATTTGTCAACAGCCATGACTTGTTCATAGAAAGCCATGATTTACAATTTCTTGACCCTTCTCCCGAGGCATGCAAGGATGTGAAAAATTGTTCAGGGTCAGACTTGTGTTGTCAGTCTCCTGACCAAGACACAGCAAGTACTGATGACACTAAAATTTCCTAATCTAACATGATAACTTTACAGAAAGCTAAAACTATCATGTAGTCGGATCCTGGCATTAGAGCTCATTCAGGATTGATGTGTGACAGTGTCTTTCTCTTTCTGTCTTGCTTTCTGCAGAGAAAATCAAACAGAGCGAAGGAGAAAAAGCAGAGGAGGCTTGAAGAAAGGGCAGCGATGGATGCTGTGTGCGCGAAAGTGGTTGCTGCCAATAAGGTACAGCATTTGCATGTAATAACATGTAGCTGGAATTGACAGTCATTTTGATTGTCATATTTTTTTGCCTTTGCAGCTTGAAGATCCTCTGTCAGCTTTTCCAGTCTTCAAAAAGTACGACCGAAATGGGTACGTGATGTCACTTTTCCACAATCACTTTTCTAGGTCTCAGAAGATGCTGATGGACCTTTTCCACTGATAAGGTTTTGGTGTGTAAGCTGAACTGTTCCACGCTGGTTCTCAGCCAAAAAAAAAAATGCTGCCGGTTTGAATCCAACAACACATGGTGTCTTTTCATTGCCATCATCTCTAGTTATTTTTGAGCTCATCATTATATAAAATAAGATGCAGACCATTGCAGTAATGTTTAGGTTTGTGACAGGTCATGTTTTGTAATCATGAAAACTGACACTTTCGGGTGTGCGAAGGATTTCTAATGAGTTATTGGTGTCTTCCAGAAGTGTTTGGGTTTCCTTTTTAGCCTTTTTTGTCTGATGTCATCTCGGGGGGTTTTCCCTTGCCGCTATCACCCCTGGCTTCCTCATTTTATATAAATCTACATTGGGATTTCTGTAAAGCTGCTTGGTGAAAAAATAATGCAATTTTAAATTAATTGTACAGAGAAAATCTAATTACATACTACTCCACTTAGTATGTTCCTATTATATAGGACAAAACGGTGATCTCTTAATAGCACTTTGCAATTAATTATGACTACCTGCCTTGTAATGTTTAACAAGTCTCGTCAGGCCATTAGTCCTGCTCATATGTCCCAAAGTAAGGGTATGATTTGTTAGTGTATTTCAGTCCAGCTCATATTTATTTTAGATTTTGATAATAGTGTGCCTGACCGCCTTTGTCTATGTTACTGAAAATGACTGGTGTTGGTAGTGGTGAAGAATTCTAATGTATCTGTTAGTAAATTTGTAACTCAGTTACTCACTTAAAATTTGTAAAATGTGTAACTCAGTAGTTTTAATAAGTGGAGCAGGTATCTTTGGTTATGACTGTTGATATTTGCAGAGGTTTTTGTGGTGTCTGGTTTTGAGTGTCATGTGCTGTTGTCTAGACTCCCACTGTATCATACTACTATGACAGTGTGATCACCTAACAGAGGGGCCTTTAAAATATTTTATGGATTTGATCAGGTTTCAAACAAGGGCAATTCCACTGTAACTGACATTTCATTTGCACGAAAGATAATAATAAATTATAATAATAAACCTATATCTTTTCATTACAAACAGAATTTAATTATAAAAATTCACGGAAATTTTAAAGACTTGAACATCAGAACAAATGCTTGTATAAAAGTTGTGAGATTGAAGTTTAAGTGACTTAAGGTGGTTACTCCAAGATTGTAACTGATGTGTCGTTAAAAATCATGTACCATTACCTTACAAAATATAAATCCACAATTCTGTGAACTGCAAGGGAGCACATCATCTGAGTTTTTACAAACAATTAACTGATAACGAGGTATTAATTGGTCCAATTGTCGTGAAATACAAAACTCCTTTAACATTATCGTAATCGGGAATCCTGATCGGTGCATCGACAAGGTGCGTCACTATCAACCCAGAGATCGCATGTTAGAGTCCAGCTTGATGCCACAGCTATCCATGACCGGGAGTCCATGGGAACTAATTGGCCGAGCTCTCACCAGCCAATCATGGGCGTCTGTGAGTTCATTTGTACGAAACGGGTAGCGCTTTCCCTGGCCCGCCTCCAAATACGCAAGCGCATCAGTTCGTAAAGAGGCAGGTGGTAGCATTGCATGTCATGGAGCGGTCATGTGCATGCTTAGGCCCCTCCCTGGTTGGTGGTGGTCGTGTGATAGGAAGGCAATACTCTGGGAATTATAATGAGAATAATGAATTTGCGTAACTGACGTGTCATTACTGATTTTATAAATATACAGATGAAGTTTCAAACTCCGAGATGGCCGCCGGTCATGTGAAATGCATCTGCCGCAAGTAGCTTGTAATTTTTGAAACAACAAATAATTCTACAAAAAATTCGAACAGCGTTTTTCCCTGATTACTAATTTTATTTTTTATTACAAACGAGCATTTTTGATGGAATTGCCCATAAACTATTTTTCGAGTGTATCGGTGGATGGGTGTGATAGAACAGGGAGTCCTGTAGGGTTATGAGCCTCTGCTCTAAAGTGTGGTGTTTTGCTTCATATGTTTTGTGCTTGGGGAGTTCTGCTATTACCACCCTGTTAAAAAAAACCTTTTAACATTTACACTGAATAAACAAATAGCTTGTGAAATTACCTGGAAGATTGATGTCTGACACTGTTTTAACACTGGTAGACACTAAAGGAATTTCGTTTCACGTCATCTGAAATTTCCCATCGCAATAAATGTTTCACTGAACAATGAAGACCTCCCCTAAACATATTTACATTGCTGTTTGCCACTTAAACAGGCGATCACACAGCTTGGTTCTTAAGAAGCTTCACTGCTATCTTGACCCATTGGCCCAGCACTGGCTATTTGTCTATGGGGAAAGAAAGTGTATGAAATTGGTATGTTTCTCATGTGGCAGGTTAAATTTGGAGATTGAGTGTAAGCGGGTGACTGCGCTGTCCCCCATCACTGTGGAGTGGGCCTATGAGCTGACCAGAGCAAACGTACAGACACTGTAGGTATTAAGCACGCAAATCTTTTTCTTTATTAAGTAACCACAATTGTGTATATATGACTGATTATAATTAGATGATCTATAATGTACCTGATCTCATGTACATCTGTTAGGTAGATAAAGGTATTTTAGGAATAAGCACATTATTGTATTGAGATGTCTGTTCAAGAGCTGCTTTCACACTGATCGCGCTTGTCTCCATAATTCATTGATATTTAAGGGTTTCATTTTGTTAATGTGACTGCAGAGGATCTTAATGTGATTCACACATTTATAGTTATAATATTCATGATTCCCATTTCTGCAGTTAATGTGGAGCTATATAATGGCTTCTAGTGGATTAAAGCAGGTTTTGCAAACGTCCACACTTCATGTGTTTCTGGTCCCTGCTTCCCTGGCTTACAGATATGAACAGAGTGAATGGGGATGGAAGGAAAGGGAGAAAAGGGAAGAGATGACGGATGAAAGAGCCTGGTATCTCCTGGCACGGGATGCCGAATCTGCCCCTGTTGCTTTCTCTCATTTTCGATTTGATGTTGAATGTGGTGACGAGGTTTTATACTGGTAAGGTCTGTTATTTTGCGTATGGCTGTAATAATTTGCTACCAGCTGCAATTCTCTTAATGGGCTTTAATCCATGGCTGAATGTCATTTATTAGACATTGGCTGTGAAATATGTGTAAATGCAACTGAAAGCTTTATTGATAATGTAAATCCTTTATACTTTTTCATTAGTTACGAACTCCAGTTGGAGAGCAAGGTCAGACGGAAAGGTCTGGGAAAGTTTCTCGTCCAGATCCTTCAGCTTATCGCCAACAGGTACACATTTCCTCGTGTATGGGTACATCAGGACTCAATATTCAGCAAACACACACAGGTATGGGGAGAACATTTCTGAGATACAGTGATGTAGAGGAGGTTTGGTAAAGCGTGCAATTCCATCATGGACTGCACTTTTGGGAATTAATATTTCTAATACTAAAACACATCAGGTTGTTTTTGCAGTATAACGTCTCTGTCATTTGGCTCAGTTTGCAGTTTATGGGTCAGTTAAGCGCTTTTCATCTATAAAAATACAGGCCATTTAAGGGTTGACTTCCTGTCGATTCAGTGGTGAATCACTTTCTTATCGCAGACAAACCAGTAGATATCACTGGGAAAGAGTCCAAGACCACCATTGTCAGACCCTCTCAGGCTAGCTGTTTTTGTCTGCAACTAAGTGTGGTTGGTATGTGGGGAAAACCCACCATGCTATTGGTGAGCAACATAATAAATTTATCATCAGTGAAGTATTTTACACTGCCATGGTACCAGTGAAGTTTACTCTTCATATACTGTATTACAAGACCTGCCAGTCTCTGCACTTTTTTAAAGAGGGAGCTCTGCAATTTTACATTAGTGTATGCTAACTTACAGGTATACCTTGAAGGCAGGGCGTGTGTCGCTGAGTAGTCTCTGAGACTGCAACTGTCTCACTCTGTTTATGATGTCTCTCTATTAGTTTTTTAGGGTACCTGTGGTGAATTAGTGTTACTAGCTATTTAAAACGATCATGTATAACATCAGCGGTTCCTTTTGGCAACATCAGGCCATGCCCCTTTTCAAAGTGTGTGCGAGTGTTATGACTCTAGGCATGCTCAAAGACATGTTGCCTTTCTGATTGGCTGTTCCAGTCTGGTAGTGACATCAATGCGTTGGATTGGCTGGGCTACGTCACTGACCCGTGTAGTATAACACATTATCGGCCAGTAACGAGCTGCACAAACGACAAGCGCAAAAGTTATTTCTTTTGTGTTTCTAAACCAACTAATGACACGAAAGCCGTGTTGGCAAAACGTTAGCTACATCAGCCATTTTGGATTTACTGTCATGCACATCTCTGTCAGCATTCTCGTCCTCAGAGTCACTAGAATGTGAGTTTCATTGTCTCCACAAGGGACATGAACCCTGCCCAACATGTTGACATCACTTCTGGGGGGAAAAAAAACTGCTGCTAACGCCTGTAGTTTAGCACACTGGCAGTAATACATGGGATAAAATCACCCAGTTTTATGCTTTTAATAGTCATTTATGTTAAAATAAGTGTCTGTATCACTTAAACGGATTACATAGGCCTGAATAATGCTGTAAGAATGGCCAATACTGGTACTCTTTAAAAAGCATATAAACTGCACAGACAAAATGAAAAGTAAAGTAACTTGAGACTTCTACATTAACATATTTTAACCCGGACACTAAGTGAGGTCAGATGAGCTATGCTCTTCGAGTCGAGCTACCAGGGGCTGTTCCGGTCTGTTTATCCTACTCATTCAAAAAATGAAAGTAAAATAAGGAAATGAAAGTTTAAACAGTGCTTCGTAAAGGGGTTTTAGTATATGTTAGGGGAAGCACAATGAAAAACTAATTTAATTTTTATGTTTTTCTCCCCCATTTTAAAGTTTTAATTATGGTGCCACCTACTCCAAGTAACTGTGACAAACTGGTGTGTCTGTGGTTTTGATTTAAGCATTATTTATTCAAAATCAGGATCTTGGATCCCAAAAAAGGTTTGATATTAACTAAGTCTGGAAGCCTCTCCACTTTCTCATGTCACATACATTTGACTGAGCTCTTTTAGTTTGCTGTCTTTTAAGGTAACGGGAGGATGTTTGAATTTTTTACCTAAATTAAACCTACAATGCTGTCAAATGTAAAACTAGAGATGATGACAAATGGTGATGATTGGAAAATGAATACAGTGGGGTATTTGTGGAGCTAGCATGTTCTCCCCGTGCTTGCGTGTTTTTTTTCCCGGGTACTCTGGTTTCCTCCCACAGTCCAAACACATGCAGAGTAGACTAATTGGCTGTTCCAAATTGTCCCAAAGTGCGAGTGTGAATGGTTGTATGTGTGTTGTCCTGCAATGGACCTGGTGAGCTGTTCAGGGTGTACCTCACCCTTGCCCAGAGTTGGCTGAGATGAGTGCTAGCCTCCCCGCGACCCTAATTTAAGATTAAGTGGCTTAGAGAATGAATGAATGAATGTCATCTACATGGATGTTGTACAGCTGATTTGCATATGGTTTATAGTAAATTTATAGTGTTGTTTTTGTTTTTTGTGCATTACTGCACAGTCACTTAAAAATCCTTACAGCCTGATAAACCTTTAAGGATATGCTCTTATTTGCAAGTGACCATTTCTAATAAAAAAGTGAAATAAAAGGCCCTACTAATGAGGAGACATTAAGAGACATTTTCCATTATCTAACATCCTACTGCCAACTGGACTGTTCAGGAGTAATAGTGAATCATGCATCATGACTCATGAGTGTGTGGAAGTGCTGCTGTCTTGTTTTTGTATAATTAATACTATATCACCCCGCTTTGACTCATTTTGCTTCAGATTTGAAAGAATTCTCATCCTGCTATTTGAAGGCTTCCTCTTTAACTTCCTTCTCTTTGTTCTGTTCTCTTTGTTTCAGTACACAGATGAAAAAGGTAATGTTGACGGTTTTCAAACACAACCATGGAGCCTACCAGTTTTTTCGGGAGGCCTTACAGTAAGTTCAAGCTCACTTGCTTGCCAGATGGTTAATGTTTGTGTTTTCCATTAGAGACTATTCATATGAACTGTCCATTCACGCGTAGTCCTCCGGATCGCTGGACAGTGTGTAAAGAGCACTCTGATCAGTGTGGCCAACAGGACTAGTGAAATTATGAAACTACTAGTCCTCCATATTTACTGGTCAGGAATACTATATCTCTTTTGCCTATTGGATTTGTCAGGTCGCCAGCAGGATGACTTGCTAGCTAATTATACTCACCCTACAGATTTTTGACTTGCCATTGGCCAGCAGACTGGTGCTAATTTCCACCCCTGCACCACTGTGTGATTATGATTACTATGCTTTTTCTGCCACAGGTTTGAGATTGATGAAACCTCGCCCAGCATGTCTGGTTGCTGCGGAGACGAGTATTCGTATGAGATTTTGAGTCGACGGACAAAATATGGCGAGGTGTCGGGTCACGCACATGCTGGCAGCCACTGTGGTGGCTGCTGTCATTAGGTAGTGGTCCTGTTGTTCCGTTACACAAACACTCCTCATCCGTTCGTCCTCCTGTCAACAATCATTTTTGCCCTACGTTACCCCATATTGCACCCCCCTGAGCCTAGTTCAGTCATGCACTGTAGCCAGAAAGAACAAGAATTGAACAGGAGCCTATCAGAGCCCCACTGATTTTAATCTTTCAGTAAATTAACAGCTATTAAGAGTGTTCAGAGCACGAGATCTTGCAGTATATTAGGGTTTATAAGTGACTCCTATAAAAGGATTAACGTAAACATTGTGAAAAATAATTGGAAAGCTAATTTCACGTTTAATCTTGTGTTATAAGTGTGAAGTAGGTGATGAAGTTCATAATTAACACTCAAAGTGCATTAGTGTATACTACACAGGAACAGTACGATCTGATTGACCCGGTATGAGGTCATGGACATTAGCACGATTTAGAAAGCACGCTGTTTTGGGGAGTGGTTTACGTTTGTTTCCATGTAGTGTTTACTAAAGCTGAATGAGTTTGAACACACCGCTAGCTACATAGTGCTTATGCTCTGTGGAAGGACCTCACCTGACCTGCATCTGTAATGGTTAAAATATGTAAGAAGAAATCATAAAAATTTAGATTTCCTTCATGTTCCTGTGTAGTATACACTAAAACTGTTATGTGCCTCTGGTTCAGTGGATGTTTCTGAATTGATAGTGACTTCCACCGTTCTTTTGGCATGTCATAATTGATTATCCTTCAAATACTAATTTGATGTACACAATGGTTTTCTCTTGTACAGATCCAAATTAAGTTGTGATGTAAGGGATCACATCAAAGTTAAAAGGTTAAACTGTTTCAGTATAAATATTATGAAAAGTGATGCTGTCACTAAGTATTTTGAATTAATATGAGGCCGATTATTGCGATTTTGCAAGTTTTTGCTGTTTTCTACCTCTGTGTTGGGTATTTTTTTTTCGGTTCATTTAAAATAATTTCTTGGCAGGCTTTGTAGTTAAAAATGAGTGGCTTTTGAGGTTTATATGTGAAATGGTGCTCTTAATGTGTAAAGGTGATGAATTTTTAAAGCTAAAGCTGTGAAATGGTGACTGAACTAGGTCTTAGATTTCTCCCTCATCTATGAAGGTCCTCCTTGTTCCTTACTATTTTTAACTTAATATCAGCCCATGACTTGAAGAAAAAAATAAACGTATTCCCTCTCCAGCCTCATGAATCTTTGAATAACAGAGATGGCAGTAATGCTCACGTGACAGCTCTGTGTAGTGAACTTTTCCCCTCACCTCAGGAACCAGCATGGTGAGTAGTACATCTGTACATCCCATGATGATAATCACAACCAACATCAAGGCTGGACTTGATGCGTTCAGCCTACAATTGTCTCTCTCCTAAGCTGCTGATCATTATAGTGAGTTCAAGGGCATGGCACACTGGCTGTTACTGCCATTTTCTCTCTTACTCTGTCAGGGTACTTGTACATACATTTTAACAAAATGCAAGGGGCTTACCTAAGTGTTGTATTTCTTTTAAGTAACTGAACACAGTGAATGGCTTTGTATTCTTTATAATCACTCAAAACTGGTCAGTCTCAGGTCATTCAATTAAGTAAAACCTATATCAGATATTTTGTAACAGTTAAACCTATCTAATGGATGAAGGGGCTGATGCTGATTGCAACACACCCTTAGTGTAGAAAATTACTGTCCTTTTTCTAAGTATCACAGCCTTTAATCATCCCAAAACACAATTTTTTTAAACTGTATATCTGTTTGCCATTCTCATTTAATTTGCTGTTACGAAGGTCTTTGGGGAGAAATTACATTGAGACAGTTTAAAGTGGTAATGTTTGATGAATGAGTATTCCTGTCTTGCTTTGTTGTTGATGCAGAAAGGGAAGTTATTTCAGCTTTTGGTGTTTTATTTGTATGCAACAAATAAACTGGTTTGACTCAAAACTGCTTCATTAGCTTTGTTTTGTATTCTGCTAAAAATCAAACAAGTGAAAGGTAGAGTATGACACCCTTTGCCGCTGTAATAACTAAAGATACCCAGAGCCCTCTGTCATTACAGCACAATTTTTCATTAGCATAATGGAACTGCATTAGAAATAAAGTAGAAATAATTATGTTGGTATAAAGTACATAAGGGGAAGTGGTCCAGGACATTATTGGAGCCATTAGAAATTTTTTTATTTCGCGAAGTTCCATTCACAGAACCAGATGCTACAAGCCCAGAAAAGCAGAAGGTGCTTCTGGACAAGGTTAACGTGAAGCTTCTTTTTTGGTATGTGTGGGTTTAATTCCATACTGTTATTTGCCAAAATAATCTTGTGCAAATGTGGTTATTTCAACTTCTTTTTACCGATGAATGATGGTGCAGTGCCATCTGAGGAACCGGAGAGCACAGATCTTCAACTTAGCATTGTGCCCTTGCCCTTTATATGTAATTTCTCCAGATATCGTTTACCACACAGGTTTAAGTATCCAAATCACTTCCTATCTTTCTTCATATTGTTTGATAATGTAGTCATTTTCTCATGAATTTGTTGACAATGTGGAGGTACACCGCCCACTTTTGCTCCTCATAGACTACCGTAGGCCATTTCTGGATACTGCTTTTGTTCCAAATCATGATTACAATGACCTGTTTCAAATTACATTATCTGTTTTACCTCATTTCTAGCCATAAAGCATGTTTTGCTGTATCTGTGCCAGGACAGCCCGTTATCATTGATGGAACTATGAATTCTGAATTTTACATTTATGCCATTTGGCAGATGCCCCTATCCAGAGCGACTTAGATTTACTATACAGCTGAGCAATTGAAGGTTAAGAGTCTTGCTCAAGGGCCCAACTGTGGCAGCTTGGTGTACTAGGGCTTGAACTGTAAACCCTTGGGCCAGTAATCCAGATCTCTGACCACTGAGCCACAATTACTCACAATAATTATAGTAGTCTATTCCAAAAGTCAATGTCAGGACTTATGTTTAGGAACTAAATCTCATGAGTAAGTGTCAGTTTCGTATTACTCATTTACTCTTGAGATTCAGTTCATAAATAAAAGTCCTGGATGAATGGATGTCTGTTTTTGTCAGTTTTTCATTTGATATTGATGTTTCTGCTGGAGATGATGTGTGGAGCAGCAATGTTTGGAGACCTGTTGAACTGTGTTAATTGGGTTTTTATAGCATTGCTTTAATAACAGCATTTATTCTGTCCACCTGGACATGAATGTTTGTGATGCGAAGTTCTGTTATATTTTGCTGATGGTTTCTATAGCCTTGGTGTCATAACAGTATTAAGTGGTAGGTTCATTCAGGTCGTATAACAATGAAGTGAGGAGTGTATAACTCGCCTCTGCTCAAAGCATACAACATGTTTAACCAGAATGATTAAAGAATACAATACATAGGAATGTTCTGGAATTACAACGTTAAAGTCCTGACCTTAATTGAACAGACATGTTGTGTGAACAGTTTGTTAGAACATCAACATAACAAAGTTGCTTTTTATGAAGGAATGGATGAAATTTCCTCCGAGCCAGTGTGCAGGACTGAACAACGGTTACTGGAGAAAATGATTTGAGTGCAGTTAGTGCTGTATAAGGGGGTCTGGAAGCAAAGCGTCACATACTTTTGCTACTCTAAGATATGTAATAATGGATCGTTTTCCTAAAGAAAGAAATGACCAAAATAATACTTTTGTCTTATTTATCTCTCTATTATTATTACTATTATTATTATTATTATTATTATTATTAATAATAATAATCTATGTGTAGGACTACTATGAGAATCTTATGTAAATATATGTATTTCATATGTATGCAAAAAAATTAGAAAATTCTTAAGGGTTCAAAAAAACTCAAGCACCACTCTATAACAATGACATTTACTATGTTACGCTTTAATAAAATTTCATAAATACTGACAGTAAATGATCAAATAAATTTTTCTAAAATATTAAAAGTTTGCATTTCCCCTTTTGCAGTCTTATTTTTTCATTTCCTGTAGCCTTTCTGTCTTCCACATGTTTTTCTAACATGTCTCTTATAATTGTATTAATATTCCTTGCACTGTCTGGAGCAATTTCATTTTTATTTCACTAAATCACCTCCACTGACAAAACGGAACTATAGTGGTGCGGATCTTATTTACGGGAACGCAATGCATGCTGCACCACAGCGGAAACTGTTGGAGCCATAGACATGCTAAAAAGATAGACTGGTGGTACATAGCTCTCCCGGTTTAACTTGACGCCATCTTGGAGAGTGGTCCTTGTGGGGTTTTGCTATAGAAACTGGCGGTAGTGAGCATAAAGAAAATGTTTTAATGCCACTAGAAAGCGACCTGTGGTTTTACTTGGCACATAACATTATAATATCAGTGTGTTTAGTTCTATTGTTATGGAATGCATAGTACAGAATAAATACGTGTTATTAATGAATTAAAAACAATGTAATTATCCCACATCAAATTATGCTATTTGCAACATGCAAACATTTTTATTCCAATAGTGGTGTATATTTTAATGTTGTAGAAAACTTATTTCAACATATTTTTATAAAGTTATTCTTTAAATAGAACAGTTAAATATATAGAAAACCAATACATTTGCCAGTAATTAATATATGCTTGTTATATCTATTCGATCTTCTCAAACTGTTCATATATGTATATATTGGTTTATGAGTGGTTAGGTGCTGGATTACTGATCCCAAGGTCGGGGGTTCAAACCCCACTATCAGCAGGTTGTCACTTCTGTCTCCCCCAGTGCAGCTAACTGGGTTATCAAATGCCGGCCATGTATCTCACTGTCTGTGGTGAGAGGCATATAAAAGAACCATTGCTGATTTTCCTCAAGAGTAGCTGCATAGCCGTCAGCGTGTTTCTGCCATGTGATGGCCTGGGGAGCTGTACAGGGTGTACTCTGCCCTCGCCCAGAGTTGGCTGAGATGGGCGCCAGTTTCCCCGAGACCCTAATTAGGATTAAGCGAAAATGAATGAAAATAATTTCTAGACACATGTATGTATATTTGGGACTTAATATCATATAACATAGATCTACATGTGATACTGCTATGTGTACAGGGTAATAGGCATTGTTGCAGGAGTACTTTTCATACTCACAAAATCATATTCATGCAGAGTTTACATTTACTTAATACATGCACATGTAAGTACAACTCCCACTATAATCTGCCACATGCACGATGCAAACAGTGAAAAACACCAGTTCCGTCCTCATACTCATGTGAATACACACTCTTTATATGGCTTTGTTTGCATGTCACTATCACTTCATTGTGAAACGTTATCCCTGCAGATCTGCTGTGTTGGTTCCTGTAATTTTTACAGTTTACCCTAAACTCTTCTTTTTCTTACCTTTTCTCTCCTTTCATGCTGTTGATCCCGAGGGAACATTGTCCAAGATGGCGTCACCGCACAGCACAGTCCAGTCTAGGTGTTTACTGTTTCTATGGCTGGAGCTGTTTTATATATAATGAAGCGATGCGATGAAGAGTTGTTCCATGATATCTAAGCGTCTTTGCTGTTTATAAACGATCATGACGTGTAGACAAGTTAAACAGGAACCTCAAAGGCTTTGTATTGCCTGGACTGGACTGATGACGTCGTGGTGAGGTTTGAAGAAGTGTGTGTTTAATGTCAACAACCCAGTAACAATGATGCAGCATTAGCAACTAGCTAACTGTTCAACTGGCTTTAATGCACTTCCGTTGCCTTGGAGACGTGTCTCTGCTCTCGTGTCAGAACAGTGTTGCTCAACATGCTTTGTTTTCGGCTGGTTGCATCCAAAAGAAAGACGTGTGTGTCCTGGGTTATAAGGTAAAGAGGTTCATCCTGAACCCTCAGCTGATCTGGTTGTGGTGTCGCCCCTAAACACTGAAAATGAAGCTCAGACTGAAGACTGTCTTCCTGCTCTACTTTATGGTCTCCCTCCTGTGCCTCCTCTATGCCCTCATGCAGTTAGGTGAGACTGGTGTATCTCAGTTTTACTCTAGTTTATCACAATCACTGGACTTTGTTTTCATTTTTCTTTCCCCCCCTCACAGGCCAGCACTGTGATTGCAGAGAGCATGACTTTGATAAGGAGCGAACCATCTCCCAACTGAGAGGAGAGTTACACAAGCTGCAAGAACAAATAAAACACTCAGAGGCATCAAAAGTCTCCAGGCACTCCAGTCTGCCGATAATCTATGTAATAACGCCTACGTATGCCAGGTATATGACCCGCCTGATTTTCTCATTCATTCATTCTTTCATTTTCTGAAGCGCTTAATCCTAATTAGGGCCGCGGGGAGGCTGGCGCCCATCTCAGCCGACTCTGGGTGAAGGCAGAGTACACCCTGGACAGCTCGCCAGGCCATCGCAGGGCCGCCTGTCTGAGTCATTTTGCAGTCTACTGTCTTATGACTTTCTGTTCTGGAAGGGCGATTTTTAAATGTAGTTCCCAAACCAATTCTTTTCTTGGGCGGCACGATGGCGGAGTGCGTCAACATGGCAGCACGTCTACCTCGCCGCAAGAACGTCCTGGGTTCGATTCTGGGGCTCTGGAGTGGAGTTTGCATGTTCTCTCTGTGCCTGCATGGCTTTCCACAGGGTACTCAGCTTTCCTCCCACCGTCCAAAAACATGCACAGTGGGCTGATTGGCTGTTCCAAATCACCCCTTGGTGTGAGTGTGTAGTGTTGTATGTGTGTTGGCCCTGCAATGGCCTAGCAAGCTGTTCAGGGTGTACCTCGCCTTCTCGCAGAGTTGGCTGAGATCCCTGTGACCCTAATTAGGATTAAGCGGCTTAGAAAACAAATGAACATTGAAATTGTTTTCTTCTTCTAGACTGGTGCAGAAGGCCGAGCTCACACGATTGTCCCACACTTTTCTGCATGTGCCTCAGCTCCACTGGATTGTGGTGGAGGATTCTCCCAGTCCGACACAGCTAGTGACAAACTTCCTGGCTGTGTCTGGACTGACCTATACTCACCTACACGTGCTGACACCTAAGGACCGGAAACTGCAGGAAGGTGACCCTCACTGGCTGAAACCTCGTGGAGCTGAGCAGAGAAACGAGGGTTTGCGCTGGCTCAGGGCGAAGGCTGCTGCTGATGGGGGGAAAGAGTTCACCTTCCAGAGTGCTGTAGTCTACTTTGCTGATGATGACAACACATATAGCCTGCAGCTCTTTGAAGAGGTATGTGAAAGGTGGCTCATTAATGTGTCCCCTGCATATGTCATGTTAAATATTTACATAATTTGTGCAAAGTATCATAAGAAATACAAAATTCTTCATCATATCATCAACATTAGCTCAGTTAACTAAGCATTTAGGCTCAGAAGCACAATGCCATCCTTCAGACATGATGGGTTCAGAGCCGTAGAGCTTATTTTGTAGCACATTTACATCCATTTAATGGTAAAGGCTCTCGTTACTGATCAGAAGATTGGGAACTCAATCCACAGCAGCACCAAGCTGCCATTGTTGGGCCCTTGAGCAAGGAGCCCTAATCTCTTTGAAAAAAAAAAAAAAACAGATTTTAGTGTCTGGTTAAATCCCTGTTAGAGAAAAGTTATGAGGAAAACAAGTAAAACTTAAAGGGGATGCTTCTACTGCGAACAAGTCAAGACCTGATCTCCAACATATTTCAAACATGAATAATGAAGCTGTTGTCTTAAGGTCAAGTCATCAGCAGTTGGGGAGAAGGTGGAGGGGTGAGAATTTTAGAAAAAAGTTATGGCGCATGCATGGATAAGGTGCAGAACTGGTAATCTTCTCTCGTTGCTGCATGGTATGTCTGAAACCAAGAATCAGTGCCAAAATATTTTCTTATTCTCAAAGCTAGAGGGCAGAGGAGAATAGAGGATGACATGTGAAAAGAAGACAGTACTGATGAATGAGTAATTCACACGATGCATTTATTACATTGGTACAGATGAAAATTGCACTTTGACATAAGATTTTGAATTTTTCTTTTCTTTTCCTCTCATTTTTCTTCCTCCTATCTGTCCTGTCTGTTTTTGTCTCAGATGCGTTACACTAAGAAAGTCTCCGTTTGGCCAGTGGGTCTGGTGGGAGCTATGAAGTTTGAGCGGCCTGTGGTGGAGAATGGAAAGGTGGTTCGGTTCCACACCGGCTGGCGACCCAGTCGTCCCTTCCCCATAGACATGGCTGGTTTTGCTGTCTCCCTGAACCTGGTGCTGGCCAATCCTGAAGCTTGTTTTGATGGCAATGCTGAGATGGGCTTCCTGGAAAGCAGCTTTCTGCAGAACCTGGTTACCATGGAGGAACTGGAGCCTAAAGCTGACATGTGCACTAAGGTAGTTCTCTGCATCATCACAGTTCTTAATTTGTGGATGACATATTATGAACTGGTAAATGTGGGTCATGTGGGAATGTTCTATAGTGCAGGAATTTGTTTTCTTGTTGGAATTCGGAAAGTTTGTAACTAAAATTTCTTTAAATATATTGTGTGTGTGTGTTTGTTTCATTTTCCCTGCTGACCCAGGTTCTGGTGTGGCACACACGTACCGAAAAGCCAAAGATGAAAAAGGAGGAGGCTCTCATAAAGCAGGGGTTAGGATCAGATCCCAACGTGGAGGTGTAAGCTCCATGAACACCCTGGTACATCCCAGTTACAAAAACACATTCTGCTGTACTTAAAATTGAGATGGTTCCTTTTTTTTTTTTGTTGGTGTGTGTGTGTGTGTGTGGGGGAGATGATGTGATGGCGCACATGCAGTAAAATCATGACCCTGAGATCTGATTGGTTCATGTGTAATAACGCCCAGTGTGAGCAGAACCTCATCAACACGATAATGTGTACAAAAATACAAAAAAGTTGCTGTTTTTAAATGTTATTTTGCTGTCTACGACTCGTCCTGTACTAAACTAGAGTTTTAACCCCTAGGCCGTATATACCCCGCCCCTGTCTCTTTTGCAGCTCACGCGCAGAAAACAGCAATGGTGGAGGTGGGCGGAGTTTGTGTGAGTCAGCTGTTTAGCTCTGAAACTTCGATTCTTCAGACTAACAAACAAGGATGGTGCCATCGCCATCAGGAAGAGTCGGGAATATGATTTTCATTCTCGAACATAATGACCCTGTGGCTCTCTGTCGCTATCAACTACACTAACACGCAACCTCGCTTACAGACGCCGCTCCAAATACACAGCCGTCTAGCCGTACGAGAGAAATGTCGTCCTGGTTGAAGTGGACAGGTGTTGGCGCTATCTATAATCTGTGTTTACTTTGTGTGTGTGTGTGTGATGGTGGGTGTCGGTGTGTGTGTGTGTGTGTGTGTGTGTGAACACTGTTATCACAGTTTGTACCTTCGATGGCGAACGGTTTTCCCACCGTTAGCAGTTTACACTCCGCATCAATGGAGACTTCGTAATCGAGCAGAGCTTTATCCATGATGAAAGCATCGAGCTGAGGAGGATCTGTCCTTCAGAACACACACACACACACACACACACACACACACACACACACACACACACACACACACAACACACACATACACACACACCTTCTGACCAATCAGAATCCAGAACATCGTCTCTGACTTATTAAAGGTAGAAGGTGATGAACGTAGTAGAGCAGCAGCTCTGACTAAACGGCAGGTTTATATTAATGCACTTGTTCTGATGCATTTTCGTTTCCATGGTAACAGATCATTCACGGGGGCGTGTCCAGTACAGCACACACAACCCTGATAATAAACAAATAAAGAAATGATAATATGGTGAGGTTTTCATGAAGTAATTAGATGTTTATGGGAGGAGTCTCCAGGCTTGTTTACGTTTATTGGTTTCTTTGTAAGATGCGTAATAAACAGCAAGGTGGAGTAGGCTAATTGGCTGTTCCAAATTGCTCCTAGGTGTGAGTGTGAGTGTGAATAGTTGCGTGTGTGTTGCCCTGCGATGGCTGTTCAGGGTGTACCTCGCCCTCGCCCAGAGTCAACCGAGATGGGGGCCAGCCTCCCTGCGACCATAATAAGGATTGAAAGGCTTAATTTCAGATTGTGATTTTGTTTTTTACTTACTTTCTGTTTTTCTTTTTCTTCTCCTCATTAATCACCTTAATCTCTCTGTTCAAGTTTTTACTGTGTAATTATTTTTATTACCGTCAGGGTCGCTGTACTAAGTTTAATCCAGTTTACACCTTACATTCTTCCTCCAACACTGCAGAGAGAGCAGGGGGCATGGAGGGGTGTGGATGGAGAGGGTGAGAGAGAGGGGGGTGGAAGGGGGGAAGAAAGAAAAAGGGGTAGATAGAGAGAGAGAGAGAATGAGAGGGGAGGAGAGAGAGAGGGGAGGAGAGGGAGAGAGAGAGAGAAAGAGAGAGAGTGAGAGGGGAGGAGAGAGTGAGAGAGGGGGGTGGAAGGGCGGAAGAAAGAGAGAAGGGGTAGATAGAATGAGAGTACGAGAGAGGGGGGGAGAGAGATTAGGAGAGGGGGAGGGAGAGTAAGTGAGAGAGAAAGTGAATGAGAGAGAGTAAGAGAGAGGGAGAGAGAGAGAGAGAGATAGGTGGGGGGAGAGATAGATTATGTGAAAGAGAGAGTGGGGAGAGAGTAAGTGAGAGAGAGAGAAAGACAGAGAGGAAGATAAAGAGAGTGAGAAAGAGAGGGGGAGAGAGAGTGAGAGACAGAGAGAGAGAGAGAGAGTGTGTGTGAGGGGGGAGAAAGAGAGAGACAGAGAGGGGGAGAGAGTAAGTGAGAGAGAGAGAGAGAGACAGAGAGGGGGAGAGAGTAAGTGTGAGAGAGAGGGAGGGAGAGACAGAGAGGGGGAGAGAGTAAGTGAGAGAGAGAGAGGGGGGGGTATGATAGATAAAGAAGCGAGAGTGTAGAAGGATGAGTTCTCTATCTGTCTCTTTTGAATGAAATGTTCTCTTGCAGGACTTTAGAGGATTTACACTCTTTGTGTTCAGAGTTCAGAGGCTGTGAGTGTGTGTGTGTGTGTTAGTGTGTGTGTGTGTGTGTGTGTTAGTGTGTGTGTGTGTGTGTGTTAGTGTGTGTGTGAGTGTGTGAGTGTGTGTGTGTGTTTGTGTGTGAGTGTGTGTGAGTGTGTGTGTGTGTGCGTGTTAGTGTGTGTGTGTGTGTTAGTGTGTGTGTGTGTGTGAGTGTGTGAGTGTGTGAGTGTGTGTGTTTGTGTGTGAGTGTGTGAGTGTGTGTGTGTGCGTGAGTGTGTGTGTGTATGAGTGTGTGTGAGTGTGTGTGAGTGTGTGTGTGTGCGTGAGTGTGTGTGTGTGTGTGTTAGTGTGTGTGTGTGTCAGTGTGTGTGTGTGAGTGTGTGTGTTAGTGTGTGTGTGTTAGTGTGTGTGTGTGAGTGTGTGAGTGTGTGTGTGTGTTTGTGTGTGAGTGTGTGTGAGTGTGTGTGTGTGAGTG
>JAOUQZ010000041.1:10882498-10897498 GCA_028564935.1 Neosilurus hyrtlii
GGGGGGGGGGGGGGGGGGGGGGGGGGGGGGGGGGGGTGCGGGGGGGGGGGTCAGTTTACTGTTCAGGATCATGACACTGTATGAATATCTGTAGGGTATCTGTAGGGTATTAGCCTGGATGTATGTTTTTGTGCATGAATGAATGCAGTTTTCTATTTATGTGCATATTTATAATTCATGGTATTTTCTAAAGCTCATGTAGATGTTTAGTGTTTCTGCCTCATGCCTGTAAATGTTTGTCTTGTAACATAACATGTAACTGCTGTGATCAGGAAGCCATTAAAAAGCAGTTCTGGTGTGAGGATAAGTCTAGGGAGTTGAAGTGAGTAGAGTCTCCAAGTGGCTCAATCAAACCCTAGATAAGAAAAATTGTACATTAAAAAGTGGCTTAAAATAAAACACATTTAAAACAGATTGCATAGTTCTGTTCTATTTTTGGGTTTTGTGGATATTAAATTTTAGGAGTAGCACCCCAAGTTTGGGAAGTGGCCAAGTGGAAAGCAGTGTTGTTGTTGTTTTTTATATACTGTATTAATTCTGCAAAGTAAATCATTGCCTCTGCATTTAACCCATCCAAAATGAGCACACACACTCGGAGCAGTGGGCTGCCACACACTGGTTAGGTGTCTTACTCAAGGGCACTTCAGCCATGAAGGTGGAGGAAGGTGCAGCTAATACACAACCCCATATAACACCCCCCACCCCCCACCGCTGCACATTTTTCCTGCTGGTTTGGGAATTGAACCAGCAACTCTTTGGTTCCAAAGCCGCTTCTCAATCCATTTGGCCACTGCTGCCCTCGATTATGGTGATGACGATGACGATTATGAGATACAAACCTTAAGCACAAATTAATTAAATTGGTTAATTGAAGTCATTGGAATTGTATGTCTTGTCAGTGTTGCCATCGTGTATATTTCTGTACTCATTCGTCATTACAGCGAAACCTACCATCAGGGATGGGCAGTATTACATACAGGTATTTAAAATACCTATTTCAAATACAAAATAGGATTATGTAATCTGATTGGTTAGTGTAATAACTTCGTACTCTTATTATTGCCGTTATCTTGCCATCTTGGAACTGATGCATCCACATCTTCTTGTAGTTTCTCACTCAAGAATGTGTGAAACTGACCACAAAGGGTGGCCTTTTCATACAGGCTTATGCAAACTACTGAATGCAAATCTCTACTTTGTAGATGTAAGTAAAAAACACCCGATGATGAAAATTTACATATTTTCAGTGTAACAGGATAGCTTGGAGGGCTATAAAATAACTTTCATTATTTGAGTGCTGTCAGAGGATGAATTGTTTCGAGCTGACAGCACTCAAATAATATAAGTATACGTAAATAAATAAGTATAAGTATGGGGAGCAGAAAAGCATCTGAGAGCACAGAATGCTTCGAACACTGATGTGAATGAGCCACCACGCAAGAAGACTACATCAGGCTACACTCCTTTCCATCAAGAACAGGAACTGGACTTTGGGCACAAACTCACCCCAATTATAGCCAAAACCAAGACCAAACAACATTTTTGTAAAACTGGGGATGGGGCAAATGTTCAGGATTATTCCTTTAGCTTGATTTCAATAATTAAAGAAAGACCTCATACAATTCACTGCAAGGAAACTGATTTCTCCTCTCATTAACCTTTACAGCTGTAGATTTGTTCAGGAACAAGAACATGCAGTTTCTTTTCATCGATTAGTTGAATGTTTTATGACCCAACGTGGTATGGGTGTGCTGATATATTATAAGTATGGTCATGTTGCGGGATGAGTAATAGCTCTGTTGTCTACAGAAGACACCGTCAGGACACACCCCTCTTAATGACTCCGAACCACATCCCCACCGATTCTGATGCTTTCCTGACGTTACCAAACGCAGGCTCCGACATGCACGGCTGCAAAACAGCTGCTGAAATGGCTCACATGAGTGCTGTATGCTAATCCTTACCTCAAGTTCAAAGTGAGGGGGTAGAAGCTGACTCACGGATTTTTAAATCCAGTCATGAGAAATTACTTATAGACTCTTTAATAAATATAATCAAGAATTGCCTTTCAGGTCTTTGTTAAGAGACACACCTACTATTTCCAGGGATATGCCATATTCCTTTACTACTCCCTCTCTTGGGCTCCAATTAAATAGTTATCAATTTTAGAGGTATGGGATTTAGGGCATGTAAGACCATAACAGTATCCCCATTTTAACTTAAAATCTCTTTTTTATGGCATTGGCTTTCATGTGACTGTGTGTAAAGTCTCTATCTGTTTTGTTTCCATCAGTTAGCATTTATGGCGGTGCATTAAATAGGCTTCTGTGGTCGAAACTTTGATTGTTGCAATGTCTTCCCACCCCAAACCTGACATCAACCCAAATAAACACATCCATTTCTGTATGTAGCAACAGTAGAAGATTAACATTCAGTGTCGGGGGAAAAAACGATAGAGATACATTTGTTTTCCCAACATACAGGGTGATGTATTCTCAAAAACACTACAATGCTTCATATGCCGATCAGCCATAACATTACAGCATTATGACCACTGACACATGGAGTGAATAACATTGATTAGCATATACCACACCGGAATGGTGCAATCTGTTTGGTCAGCTATCTTGGGATTATAAATTGTTATTCCGGGTGGATAATGCTTGAATCAAAATTACAGACACTCGCAGTTTGTCATGGGCACTTGGGCTGGCAGCAGGCATCCACACTTTAAAGTGGAAAAATAAATCATAAAAAATTCATTTTATTTTAGTTTGTATTTACTTTGTAAGAATGGAGCGGCACGGTGGCGTAGTGGTTAGCACCTCTGCTTTACAGTGAAGGCCTTAGTTCAAGTCTTAGGCTCGGTGAAGGCGTTTCTGGGTGAAGTTTGCATGTTCTCCCTGTGCCTGCATGGGATTCCTCCGGGTACTCCTGTTTCCTCAGTGCTCCCACAGTCCAAAGCAAAGCACATTATCTAATTGGCTGTTCCATATTGCCCCTAGGTGTGAGTGTAAATGGTTGTGTGTGTGTTGGCCCTGCAGTGGATTTGCAAGCTGTTCAGGGTGTACTCCACCTCCATGGAGCTGCTTTCCTCATGTGTCTGTGTATTATGTACTAAACTTTAAATGAGTATGCTAAAACACTCAGTAGTGCTCATTAACTCAGCTTAAAGTACAGAGCTCACCTGACCAGTCATGGGAAAAATATGTAAATATAAAGTAAAGGAATCTCAGTTTAGTTTGCTTGTCATTACAGTACTACTATAACTCTGAAAATGGTTTAAAGAGGCACTGTTACACAGCTCTTAGGTGCTTCACCTGAATACACTGGGAGCTCACGTCAGCTGCATCAGTTATGATTTAAAAAATAAAAATAAACCATAGAAATCTCAATTTCAAGATGCTTATTTGCTCAGGTGTCCATGTGGCATATATTAAAACATTTACACACCTTAGGTTTGGTGGATGTCGCTAAAATTGATATTCTCCTCAAAGTTGTCCTCCATCTTGGGGAATATTCAGCAACGTCCTCCTCACCTTTGGTGAATAATTGTTAATCATGCTACTACATTGGCTTCTGAAATGGGGTGGGGTGTTTTATGCAGCAAGTGAACAGTCAGTTCTTGAAGTTAATGTGCTGGAAACTGGAGCAAGTGTAAGGATCTGAGTGACTTTGACAGGGTCCACATTGTTATGGCTAAATGACTGGGTCTATTCATCACCGAAACCGGCAGGTATATTGATTTTTTTTTTAGTAGGTCTTGTAGGAACTAAATTCCTGCAGTTTTTTTTTTTTTTTTTTTTACTACTCCTGTAACGAGCCTTTGGATGCTTTGTGTACATAATGTGATTGTGAACATATTGATAAGCCTTGATAATAATTAGCAAGAGCAAGGCCAATGGAGGCTGTGAGTTGGAGAAAGTGATTGTTTGTTTTAGTGACGACAGGTTTAGGCAGAGTCTGTGACGACAGTGTGTGAGTGTGTAGATGAGGTGTGCTGAGAGAGTGCTGAGTGAACACACAGACACAGACAATCCCAGAGAGAACACCTAGGAGGTAAGTTACTCACTTTACATTTTTGTAACAAGTCATGCTTTTACTATGGCAGGAAACACAGAGGAGCCACCCTTGAAATATAACTGAACTAAATTTGAAAAAAAAAAAAGAGTCCTTTCTCTGAACATGAATATGTGTATGAATTATAATCAATGGTATTCACACTATATATATAATATAATATGGAAGAGATGGATAAAAATCAGGTTGAGCAATGCTGGAGTGTTTATTTCAGACACAGCATATGATTTATAAGATGTGCTATATCTGCAGCACAATAGATACTAATAAAGATATGTTAGCATATTATCGGATCTGTTAAGAAATCTGTGTGTTATTAGGTTTCAGTGACACACACACACACACACCCCTTGGCACAAGTCACAGTTCCAGCACGACTAGGCAGTATCAAAGTCAAAGTGAGGCTGGAGCCTCTTTTATCTGGCTGGACACTGATACTACGACAAAGATACCAGGACACATGGATACGTCAAACACACACACACACACATACATACACACACACACACACACACACTGAACTTTGAACAGTGTCATGCTGATGAGGTGACTTGTGCAAGAAATATATAATAAGTACATACCAACAGCCTTCAGAGCTTTCTAAGCATCTTTGATATCAGACTGAAAGCTTCTACCTATATATTTATTTTATTATTTAAAGAAAAACCTTGTTTTAACATCTCCCTTCCTGCCTACCTCTTCCCTCGGTCTACAGATAATCTCAGTAATTTGGAAAAATCATGACGATCGGCAAAAGCTCCAAGAAGCAAAAGGCTCCTCGGTCTCCTCCTTTCCTTGACCGAGCCAGCGGATTCTATGGACGTTTGGATGAAATAGAAACAGAGTTCGGGAAAGAGGTACAGATCACAAATAAACAACCAGCAGCAAAGCCTGTGGCAGGAGAAATAAAGAGCAGCGAGCTGCCAGATGATCAGGAGCACTGTGTGCCTGATTTCAGTGAGGGCATGATGGAGGATGATGGGACTACCTTGCTAAAGAGGAAGCCAAGCCGACTGAGTCAGCGCTGGAGCAGGAAAAGCTCCAGAAAGATCAAGCCTGAAAAATCACCCCTGGAGATGGATATCCGAAGCACTGAGAGTAAGGTGGAGAACCCGAGCCTGGATGTGTGTGTGGAAACTCAGGCTGAAACAGGATCAGGCAGCAGAGCTCCCGAACCCATGCTGATCCACTTCTCCATAAGAGAGGAAGCTGATGATCAGATACTTATTCCTGAAGGAAAGGAGAGACAATTGGAAATGAAAGAGAATAGGAGAAAAGGAAAGTTGGAGGAGAAAACAGACCTAGAGAACAAGAAGGTTGTTAAAAGGAGTTCTTTAAGGAATTATCACAAGGTGAGATAATGAAATGTTATCACATGAGAGATGAAACTTATTCTAATGCCATCATTCCTGATATGACTTGTTTATGGTTAGTGAAAGGATTACTCAAGGAATTATCTTTAAGGAATTTGAAAAATCACCTTACAGGATTTCCATCACTCTAAATTTGAAATAACTCAATTTTTAAATCATTGTAACACAGTAATAAGGGTTTATTTTAAACACACCTTCATACTGTTATTTCAGGAACGAGCCTGTGCCAATGCAAATTACAGTTGTATAAATACAGACTTAGATCCAGTTTGACTCCCTGGTGATGTAATCTGTTTAATGAGGAATTTTTATGGTGGCCAAAGTTCTCTTGCAGATTAAAAGGAGTTCTCTCATTCCTTGCTATAGACATTTTCCACAATAAGACATGATCAGACTTTTATTTATCACTTTTTAAAAACCTTTAATTCTCTCATGTTGAACTCCTGATCCTGTCCATCTCCTACAGTCCTGTGTCCTTCTATTCCAGTCTTTTTGTTTACACTGCACATACAAGTAGAGGAAAGGGAGGGAACAAGATTACAGAGATAAATAAGATTACTCTTTAACTTCCTGCTAACAGCCAGTAGTCATGCTTACTATACAAATCTCCAAGTCTGACTATACCTACTTTATCCTTCCAAGGTTTTATTATTTATTCGTGTGTGTGTGTGTGTGTGTGTGTGTAAAGCAGTTCACATTCTTTTTCTGCCCTGTACACTTTGTTTTTATTAAAGCCAGATTGTTGCACATGTCAAATAAACACTGATGTGTTTTTTAGGTTTTGGATAAAGCACTTCGACGAGGATGGGAGAACTTTGTTGCTAACTTGTACAGTGTGACTCTGTCTCCGGGTTCCTCCTCTGTGTCATCTGAAATGGACAGGAAGGCTGCTCTGGCAGATTTTAGATAATATTGAATTAGATGCTGACTTAATTTAAATATAAATCATACATTTCATTTGTTAATTGGCTAAACAAAAATTCCTGTTATTATTATTAATATCTGTATTTATATTTGATTTCTATCTACCAGAACACCCCCCCCCCTTTAAAAAAATGTTACCATAGTGTCTCTTGAACCTTGTTTTAGGATGGCTTGTGTTGTAGAATGTGAAAAAGTAAGATTGTAAGGATTGTACTCCTTGAAAGTGCCTGTGTGCTGTTGTCCCACTGAAACTGATGTGAAACTGATTGAGCTGAGATCAGTATTATGGAGCCAGAAGTCAAATAAATAAAGTCTTTGCTATTAGGCAACCTGCCATGACCATGAGACTGAAACTCCAGTACTGGGAGCTCATATCATCCTGGCTTTGAAGTCCATGACTGAGCCAGCTGACTGAGTTATTTATATTGATCTTTTGTAAGAAATTAATGTACTTATCATGAGATCCATCTTACAGAGAAATAAAAAAAAACATTCACTGTATAAAAAACTCCTTGTCTTGGTCAAAGGTTACTTTGATAGCTATATCATGAGCATGTAAAATTATCTGATAATTTAAATACTCAAGGATATATAAATTAAATGAATACTGAATGGAATATAGGTTGAAGGTATGAAGATGTTTCCCTATCATTTATCTGCAGCACCACACAAACAAATGGGTCTCCAGTGCGCCCTCTAGCGTCTATACAGGTCAGGTACAATCATTTCAATTGTCCTAAGCAGAACATTCATGCTGGATAATTATAGGGCTTTTGAAATGATTTTATTTAAACCTATCTTGTTTCTATTAACATGTATTCCTGAATGTTTTAATTTGAGAATGCAACATAATGTGCCTGCAACAGCTCCACATCACTTGAAACAGATCAGCATTCTGACGTAATAAACAAAAAATTACTCAGGAAATCATATTATGAGTTTATTTACCCCAATGGAAAAATTACTTTTTTTTTCTTTACATCACCCATCATATTGATATCACACACACACTAAAAAAAATAAATAAAATAAATGAATAAATACACTGCTTTGCCAAAAGTATGTGGACACCCAATCATCACACCCAGAGAGGGGCAGTATTTAAACTACCCACTTAGTGTCAAAATATGAAACTTGAACTCACTGTTTTTCTTTATATGAACGTACAACCCACGCCACAGCAATTTGTGGGCATTATGAGAGCGTAGGTTTAGCAACAAAATGTAAAAATTAATAAACATATTAACTGTGTAACTTGTATTCCCACACTCCAAAATGGCCGACGTGATTGTGACCTGCACATTCAGTGTAGTACAGTAAAAAAATAAAAATAAATAAAAAATAGGCCAAATGAAGCCAGACAAAAAATATGACTTAATAAATGTCTTACTAAAATATATTTAGTTCACAGTACAGTGAAAGAAATTGATCCAAAGCCTCAAATTTAATAAACTTAAATATAATATAATAATATAATGCATCAGCAAACCAGCTCACAACAGCACCGAGGGGTCGTGTCCGAAAGCGTTTGAACCCTGTCGAGCTCACTATATTAGTCCTCTGTATTTTATGCCCTATATAGTGAGCAAGGGGTAGTGAATGAGAGCGATTTCGGATACAAACCGTTTGCGCATGCGCAATAAAGACATCATGCAGGAACCGTGCAAAAACGACCGCAGTGATGTAAAAAAATGCCCATATTTTTTTAAAAATCAAATATCTCTTATTATAAAATACACGAAAACAGTAAAGGTATTGAAGTCTTGTATTATTTTTTTCCCAAAATACAAAGTCGAACGTCAACTAACTGTACCGGAAGTGACGTTAAAAACCACAAATTTTAACCTGTGTAATAATGGAGTGATTTTTTTATATCATGTATAATATTTGAATAAATCATGAACAAGCAATTATTACATTTTGAAAGACTTTGAGACGGTTGAACGGTTTTAGGGGGCGGGGTTTATAGAAGGTATAAAAGGCACTTCCGCCCGCTCTTCGGCCATTTTGTTGCGGTGCACGAGAAGGTGAGGTGGCATTTTATTGTGTGTTTGAGTTTGCAAACAGTTTTAAAAAAAATGTTGTTCGTCCAGTTTTTTTAATATGTGCCTGATTAAGTCTTGCGGTGTTATTTGTATGCAGTAGTATGTGGGTAGTCGTGTAGTTTAAATTTTTGTGAACCCTGCAGGCCCATATTGAGTTTTAGATCTGCTCCAGTTTGCCATAGATTTATAATCCGTGGCCATCCTGCACACTTCTGTGTCTATCGCCTAGTTTTTGACTTTCAGGGTAGTGTTAATTTGGTGATGCATTGTTTTGAGCTGGTATTAAGATGTTTTTTGTATGAATGAAAGACTTTTTGCTGAAGTCATGGCGTGGTGTCCATGCTGCAGCCACAACTATCAACAGATCTCTCAGTGATGATAACTTTCACAGACCTGTACTGAAACACTGTGATTGCATTTATATTATCTGAAGAGAGACACTTGAAATTAAAATTGCCACCCTTTGTTAATTGGTGTAATGAAGTCCTCCACCAACCAAGGTCTCCACATGGCTCCATGTCCATTCACTCCCTTGAGTAACCATGCTTTCTCTTTATTACAGCTGGTTGACTGGAGCTGGTGTACCTGTACAGGTGAGTATTTAATCTCATTCACAGGTTAAATCAGGGCAGATTACTTGCTCTGAGTTTAATATGCTAATTATAGTAGTGGTTGTGCTGCTTTGATGAGTCTTGAACTCTCTCTTACTGAATTCTTTTGAGGATTCAATGTTCTGTTCTGAGTAGTTAGTTTTCATTTTTTTTATAACTTTTATGGTCTTGTGAGTTGTAACCAGCTTGTGGTATTCTTTCCAGCTTATTTGCCCTCCTGTTCCAGTTAGCTGGATTTAAATCCAGGTGGGTTTCTTAATTTTCCAGGCTTGTTGTCTTGTCTGGTGGGTTTTTATGATGAGTTTATTGACAAGCATATGTCTGAATTTCAGTGATGCTTATTTTTTACATCTGATCCCTTTCCCTGTCAGTTGGAATGGGGAATATAATATCCTCTTTCACTGATCATCTGTGTTAATTGTGCAGATATTCTCCAAGAGGAATTTCCATGCCGCCCAGTATGCTGTTAATGCATATCTGTGAGTAACTCTGCAGTTTTATTTTTGTGTGCATGCTTTGGCAGGAAGTGTCTGAAATGATTAAGTGGGCTTTAGCCCATCATTTCTGGATGGCCTCTTGGTCAAATGGCATTCTAGTCACCAAAGTCTGATCGGGCAATTAGCGTACATCTGAAAACTTGTCTCGTGGCAAGTTTGTTTGTACATTGGTTAATATTTTTCTCCTTTCCACAGTGGCTGTGGTTTTAATGCTCTTGCAGGACATGAGTGCTACATGGTGAGTGTTCAATTTGTTTTTTTTTGTCTGGGTAGTCTGAAAGGATGAGTTGGGGTTTTACCCATTAATTCTGTGGACGGCATTATTGTCCCATGGCATTTAAGTCACCAAAGCACTGATCAGACTGCTCCAAGTGAGCACTTTGTGCTGTTGGCTACAGTGTAGTGATTTACTCGATTTAAATTTAGACTCTTTATCCTCCCAGATGACGTCTGAAGTGAATGTTGGAGAACACGACTTTGACCAGTGGTGAGTGTTCTACATGAATTTTTTGTAATTCCTGTCTCTGTGATGTGGTATTATATTCTTAGCTCAGTTTGAATCCATGTGAAAACACTGAAATATCTGAGAGATTTAAGGTGCATGTTTTTATTACTTGCTTTGTATGAATTTATATGCAGTGCTGTTCCCTTGCTTTCTTTAGATGTTTGTCTGGAAGGCTGATGGTGTTTTGGAAAGTGGTAAGTAAATCTAGTGTTCAACAGCTCATGGATTTTTTTTTTCGGGGGGGTGGGGGGGTGTATTTGAGTGTATTTAGAACCTTTTTCTAAAGACTAGATGACTTCACTAGTTTTTGTGGGAGTAACTGACATAAGTCCTAATTTGTTACTCAAACTAGATACATGTTAAATTTGGTTTTGAAGCTTAGGATATCAGCAACAATTATGCTACCAATAACTTCATGCCAACTTAATTTCAAAGATTTACATGGCTTATTTCAATGGCTCTGAAGTTTAAGGTGTCTTGCTTTCATTCACAGGTTCAGTCCCACTAAAATCCTGCCATGCCAGTGCCATTTTGAATGCTACAGTCATGGTAAAGATCACTTTTTAAATGTATTAATTTATAAGTGTCCCTGGTCTCAGTGATGAAGATACTTAGCTCACTTTGACCCACTGTGAAAAGTTACGAACACCTGAGAGATCTGTATTCTTTCTACTCTTATTTTTCTGGCCAGATCTGTCCTTAATCTTTGTTTGTTTTTACAGGATTGTGTTCAAGAACAAGACAACTTCATACACAAGGCTTCAGGTTAGTTCAATAATGCCTTTTCGGGTCTCTTAACATTCTGCATCTTATGATGATTTACTTTGGAATCTCGTTCGTCTGAACCAGTGTTGAGAGCTTTTGAATTCTGACGATGCTTTTGTCGGCTGCTAACTCACGTGTACATAAACACAGAAACTAACTCCAACTAAACCCTGTTTTAGGGTTTAATGGGCAGTTTGCTGTCTTAAACAGGTGAGAACCTTCATTCTATTTTTAAAATATAGAAACTAATTGCATTGCTCATTTGAGTACAGTTGTAATTGACAAGTGTTTTGGCACATGCCCTTAGCTGCTGCTTTAAATCCTTTTTTTAATCTAATTACTGGTCATGTACATTGAGATGGCCATCTCAGTTGTGTCTTGGGGTTCTGATGACACTATTTGGTTTGTGATGTCTGACTTGCTGTACACTATACATAGTTGCTGGTCCTTATGATGAAACTTGCACATGTCTTACGCACTGTGTTAACACCAGAACCTGAAAAGGTGAACCCACTGGTGTTGCTGGTGCAACAAGGGGATAGTTTGTTGGGGTTACCAACAGTCTGATGGTCCAGCTGCAATTTAAACTTGTGCATGTCTGAAGCTTAAACTTGTCTCATGAAGTGCCTTTTTTTTTTAAAGCTGAAAGTGGATGAAGTTGGATACTGAACCTCCTTTGATCAGGTAGGGGAGTGTAATAATAAATTAAAGACATGATGAGCAGTTTACCGCCCCAGTCTGATTATATTCTGACTGATTGGTACCCCCTCTGATCAAACTTGTCAAATTAAAAATAAGGGATTCAGCTCAGTTTATGAAACCTGAGCTGGAATCCCTAAACAAAACCTTTTTCTACTTGTTGACTGACTTGCAGGTGGTTGTAGTTAAAAAGGGGTCACCTTGTCTTTCCCCCAAGGATCAGAAGCTTGTGCATGGAGATACTGGAGCAGCCCTAGAGGTGAGTGGTGTGGGTTTTTTAAATTTTGTGTTCAACTCTGCTCTGAAATGATGACATTGGATTACCGCCCCAGTCTGATTATAATGACTGATTGGTACCCCACTGATCAAGCTTTAAAATGATGGATTCAGCTAAGATTATCTGAAACCGGAGTTGGCATCACTAAACAACCATTTTTCTTTGACTTGCAGGTTCAAAAAGGACTTTCTTTCCCTCTGGGATCTGTGTCCTGAGCATGGAGATATTGGAGCAGCTCTAGAGGTTTGTGTGTAGTGTTTCTGTTAAACAATTCTCAGATGAAATGATGACTCTAGATTACCGCCCCAGTCTGATATGTAGTGACTGATTGGTACCACTCTGACCTCTGGAAGTTTGACATGATACAAGTTGATGTACTGAATTTCTCTGAACAACCTTTTTATTTTTGGGGGGCAGGTCTATTGCTGACCTGGAACTCAAGGGTGAGTTTTAATTGCTCTTGCTGCAGTTCTCTCTAATCTGAGTAAATGCCTTATGTAACAAACCAAATGTTTCTGTTTAAGGTGGTGGAGACCATGAACATGCCAAGTTGTGCCTGTGAATGCAGCTGAAATTTAATAAAGCTCTCACACATGCACTTTTGTGGCCTTGTGTCTTTCAGGCTAGATTGTTTTAAACTGAGTGAGTGACTGTCATTGGCTGCTCCCTCCAGCAAAATTATACATCTACCAAATCTGTTAAACTTGCATCTGTCAGCTCTCTTCCAATACCATGAGATTACATATAGCACATTGAAAATAATGTGAACAAAGTCCAGTGTAGCATTGCTTAGGGAACATAACCCATTTTGGAAAAGCACCATATTCGGTGTTTAGCACCTCATTTCAGTGGCATAAGTAGATATTCTGAAGGTTGTCTGCCAGACAATCAGCCTATCGAGTTTGATTTGAGTTTTAATCAAAAGTAATCCTGGGGACAGTTGTGCTTTTGAGTCCTAGCAAAACGGCCAATAAGGTGAAGGCACTTTAAACTTGCTGTGTTAATGTGGAATAAATACCAAATTCCTTCCTGTAATACAGGCTCCATGGGTTCAGCTGGGATTTGTCCATCAAAACATCTTTTTGCATTACAGTATGCAAGTATAATGTATTAGTCACATTACTGTTTTACCCAAACTAGGCATATAAATACTTGCCCAATTTCCTTTTGTACCCCACCAACTGAATCATAAATACTCCTCTAACTAGCAGACATGCAAGTAACGAAAAAAAATGCAAAATGTGAGCTTACAATTAAAACGAAACTGTGGAGACAACTTTTGGGAGATTGCAAACTTGGTATTAGTTTTTGTTGGTCTATATAGAATGATATTTAGATGACCAATTTAATGTCAGGAGTTCTAGGGGATTGTGTGAACAAGCTTTGAGCAAATATGCTTATCGCAATAATTCTTATTGAAACAGGAGCAGTGCTTACATTTTTGAGCAATTGATTTAAAACTAATCAAAAGTTAATTTACTATTTGTGGCATGTATACCTGTTTCTAATCTTTGCACACCAGCACTGCAACCATGTCTCTGGGTCTAGGATAACTTCCTCAGTAAGATTCCCTTTTTTTGCACACTTTGTAGTTTGAATCTAGCAAAAGGTAGTATGGTGTCAACAATATAGCACTCTTTGACTAGTAAGTACATTATGTAAGCAAACACTTTAAGGGGACAGTTGTGCCAGATTAAACAGGTAGGAAAAAGGCATGGGGGTGTGAGCAGCACCCTCCCTTTCCTCAGGTTAAGTGTGCTAAGGTACATATACTCCGACTTCTTTGTGCGTTTACTTTGGATGGGTTAAAACCAATATAATCTTTGCAGGATTTAAGTGTATATATCCCAAAAAAAGATGCACCATCAGTATAACCAATGGTGCGCCAGTGCTGTCACCAGCACGGGTAACACCAGCACTATCCTCTATGCTGGGGCAGCAGCATAGAGGATCACGCTGGCCACAAGAGTTGGAACATCCTGAGCAGTGTTTGGCAGATGTAGTACACAATTGAATGAGCTCTTCAGTTTCTGGTATGGAATAGCATTCATTTCTCAGAACTAACTAAAGACAAATTCAGAAGTTCTCTTTTTCTGGCTGTTTTGAGTCTATAATCAAACCAGCTTTTGCATGAGCTATAGATTACATACTGTTACTATTACTTTAGAAAAGCTTTCAAATGTATAGTAATATGATTATGTTTGCATAGACTTGGACAGGAACTTTCTAGTAACACCAGGATCTAATTACAAGTTCAACTTTGTCTTCAAGTGTATTCAAATAATCGTGACATGTGCAAGGTCAGAGCATGTGTTCGCTACCACACACTGCTACTTTGATCAGCACAATTTCATCTGAGCTGACATAATTGCAAAAGCATCTTCAAATTATTAATTAGGCTTTTTAACATGACAAACTTGGATTATTTAAAACAATGTACCATTGGAACACAAGTATGACATTTGCTAAGAATAGGCCCCTGTACACCTCTGTGGATTTCCAACTGTAATAATTGTTTACAACATTAAATGTGTGCAGACCATCCTTCTGATCAATTTTTTTGGGTTCAAGAACATTAAGGAACTCCAAATCTTGGAATATTCAACTACTAAAATGATTCAGAGAGAATGTGTTTGTGTTCATTCTCAACCTGTGTTCATGTTTACAGTACACAGCTGATACGAAGAATTCATATTTTTAATGCATGGCTATCAGGTCAGTGACAGTATTGGCAGGTACTGAAAGATCAAGTATCAGGTCATAAGACTCACAAATGCCATTTCTGGCTATTATCTGGCTCCTGCTTTTGGCCAAAGAGCCTCAGAATTTGGCCAAAAGCAGGAGAATTACCAGAATTTGAGGGTTGAGGCAGAAATAGTTACAGACTCTTTCTATATGGCTGTTTAGCATGGGGACAGTTGCAAAAAGTTGTCAGCCATGACTTGGCCTCAGGTGCTGACAGGACACAGTGATATGGACAAATGCTAGCCAAAAGTCAACAAAACACCTATTTAAACGAGGTATGTTCAAAATGTATTGAAAGGGTCAGGACAGTAATAAATATGGCTTACAAAAAACTTGCATACATGAAAAACTAGTTTTTATAAATAAATGCACCCTCTTTCTTGCTGGTGAGGGAAGGGTCCAACTGAACAGCTCTAGCAAGTGGAAAAAGACATGTTGCCACTTTCCCTGGTCCCTGGAGTGGAGTCTCGCAATTATTT
>JAOUQZ010000041.1:10902498-10909047 GCA_028564935.1 Neosilurus hyrtlii
GTTTATTTGTTTCTTTGTTTTTAAAATCTGACTGCGGACTGTATTGACGCATCCTGGCCTCTCTTTGATCTGGGGGTCCTCTGCTTTGAACTCCTGGACTCTGGATGATGATATTTATACAGCTGGAAGAAATAACCTGCACTGCACTGAGACGTTGTTCCCCTTTGTTGTGTTAAATAAAGAATTCTGACGTAATAACCACGCAGTGAAGAAACCTGACGCAGCAGCCCTTATGATGAAGCGGAAACACCCCCTTTTCCTAAAAACTCTGGGGACAAACACAGGGATGGCTTTGCTATTAGTAGTAAAAAAAAAAAAAAAAAAAAAACCATGATTTGCATTTACTCATCATCACCGTTTTAACCCGAAACAAGAAGCTGGAGATGTTTATAAGCTCTGCCGCTTTAAGAGGCGGTGCGCGCTCCCGCTTTTCACCCAATCAGAAGCACCGACAGACTCTTCCCACCCAGTACAGCAGGGACCCGCTCATGCTGTCCGGATAGTGCCGTGTGTGTGTGTGTGTGTGTGTGTGTGTGTGTGTGTGTGTGTGTGTGTGTGTGTGTGTGTGTGTGCGGTGTGTAAAAATACAAAAATAAATATTAATAAATAACTCTCAGATACATGAAATAACATTTAGCATGATGAGCAAAGACTATTAATATCAATAATTCCCATCCTTTATTTATTAATCTTTTTAAAATTTCATCCCCTATTCTGTCCAGAAATTATTTTAATAAAACAGTATAATTTTTTTTGTTAATAACAAATTTTTAAGCTTTTTTAGAAAACTTAGCTTTAATTAAACAAATCTATGTTCTTTTGACCAATTTGAGCAAAGGACAGCAAAGGAACCCAATCAACGTTATTGACCTTTGCATCACTAGAATATGTGGGGGCCGGTGGCGTAGCGGTTAGGGTGCCGGGCTCACGATCCCCGTTGGACCCTCAATGTGCTAAACTTTACCCACAAGTGTGCCTCTGTCCACCCAGCAGTATAAATGGGTACCAGTAAAAATACTGTAATGGACTCGCGTCCCATCAAGGAGGAGTTGAACTCCTAGTCGCGACTTCACACTACAGAAACCGGCCTGTTGAGCCTCGGGTGTAAAAGCCCAACATTCTTTATCACTAGAATAGAACACGTTATCATATCGTTACTCAATTACTATGTAACCAAACTACACCAATCTACAATCCATGCCAGATTTTTACAGAGTATTACTTTGTAAACGTGCCATTCCCCTGTCAGCAAGCTTACAGTGTCCAGAAATGGACAAAATTTTAAAATTATTGGTGCGCTCTACACCAGACTTGTCTTGTGCGCACACAAAAAATGTCTTATTGTCACTGAAAATGAATTAGTTCAATCAGGCTATAAGTTTTAATTCCAGTCTTTAGCCTGGTCATGAAACTTGGTTTCAGAAAGAACGTGGTTTCTGAAAAGCACATATGGGTGGGATAGAGCATGGAAAGCAAAACACTGCCTGAAAAGACCTCTCCAGCACCAGATAGTTTTAAACAGTTGAACAGACAGTGATACAGATAGCACACAGAGATAACTGAGGAAAACCCCTGATAAGGATGAAGGAACAAAAAGGTAAAGAAGACTAAAGACAGGGAACTAGAAGAACCTGCTAAATAATGCTCAAACATACAGGCATAACTTGAAAAACTCTTGACGTAGTCTGTGCTGCTGAAAGTGAAACATTCATAAGTGAGGAGAGCTACGTGTTATATTTATAAATACAGAATTTTCATTTCAAATTAAATCTCTGGAGCCTTAATGCATTTATCCTTTTAGTCCTTATCTCATATATTCAGCAATGCCCTCTCTTATGCCCTTCTGTTCACTGAATTTTTACTGCACAATTTTGAGTAAAATTTGAGTTATGCAACAAAATAATCTCGATGTTATCTCTAACAAATACCAGTAGTTATACACCAAGTGTAATAGTCTGTGAAGGAAAGAAGTTGTACTCTTTCACAGTACGCTATTCTGTTTTCAAATAAACATACCTCGTGTTAAACCATTGACTGTATATATCATGTATGCAGCTACAGCTACACTTGGTATTACATAGAAATGAATAATTTTTTTATCTGAAATTTTGTTCAGTTTTCAGCCTGCATTTATGCACTATGGAATTTCTCCTGCATCGAACATGTGCAGTAGATGTATGGCATGTCATTTTGCTAGTCACAGCGACTTTCTCTCATGATCAGGCCTTCAAATTTTCTTTATTACATTTATTCAACTCCTCCTTGAATCGCCACCTTATCGTGGTGGAAGGGTTTGCATGCCCTAGAGGGTGACAGGGCTCTTTCTTAGAGATAGGGTGAGAAGTTCTGTCATCCTGAAGGAGCTCGGAGTAGAACTCCTGCACCTTGGCATTGAGAGGACCCAGCTGAGGTGGCTTGGGCATCTGAATAGAATGCCTCTTGATTTGGGCATGTCCAACCGGGAAGAGACCCTGGGGCTGACTCAGAACACGCTGGAGGGACTAGGTGTCTCGGCTGCTCTGGGAACGCCTTGGCGTCCCCCCTGGAAGAGCTGGAGGAAGTGGCTGGGGAGAGGGATGTCTGGACCTCACTGCTTAGGCTGCTGCCCCTGCGACCCGACCCCAGAAGAAGCGGAAGAAGATGAATGAATGAATGAATAACATCTATTCAATAACTTATTAATAAAAGGTTCAGCAAGAGATAATTCATTAATGTAGATGCACCTAGGAAGGACCTTTATCACAGTAACATGAGCTGGAAATTGCCATCAGGTTAATTTTGGCTTGACAAGAAGTATAACTGTTTGGTTTATCACAGACACATGACTGGACACAGCAGTGCATGCAGATTGAGTTTGGGAAATTATTTATAAAATCCAGAATAATTGTATTGGTAATGTGTATTACTATTGAACTATGTGTATTCACTAATGAACAGAGGGCTTATGTGAAAATTTTGATAATTGGTTGTGATTATTATTGAAATAAAGTTTGCTAGCTTACAAGGCTAAGTACCTAACGCAGTGTATCTGATATCAGCACAAGGAAAACTTTTCAAAAGCTAGTAAATTTTTTAGACACAAAAGACATTTAAGATACAAAAACAAGTTGGAAATTTTTTTTATTTAAATACATTAAATTGAACAGAGCTAAGAACTCGTATTGGTTCCAGTCTGTGACAACTTCTGAGACAGCTGTTCATGTGTGTTCGACAGTCGCTCAGATAAAATTTATATGATTACAAACACAGATTTCCTGTCATATAGGCAGACACTATATTGGAAATAGCATGTAGCTGTGAGGTATTCTAGATATTCATTCCTTGATTAATACAGCATAGGTTTTAAGCCCTGATTCTGGAATGTTTGTGCTTTTCCAGCTAAGCACAGCCCTTCCTGAGTTGGTGTGTTAGAAGGAAACACTAGAATATGCAGGACAAGGGTTAGTATTGTGTATGAGAAGCATGTGGGAGATCCCCCCACATGAAATGTCAGTGGGTCCTGTCAGGGTGATCCTTGTCATAGATCTTTGTCATGCAAAATATAGGCTTACCCAGGCAAAATATCTTATGCTTGGAAAATTACTGGCTAAAGACTAAGTATGAAAACTGTACTAATGGTAGGCTTATGGAATCAAATAATGGATTTCATAAATGATGTAGTAAAAGTGAGTGGCACGGTGGCATATTGGTTAGCACTTACAGAAAGAAGGTCCTGGGTTTGAGGTGCTGGGGCTCAGCAAGGGCATTTCTGTATGGAGTTTGCATGTTCTCTCTGTGCATGGGTGGGTTTCCTCCTGGTACTCCCACATGCACATTAGGCTAACTGGCTTTTACAATTTGCCCCTAGTTGAGAGTGTGAATGGTTGTTTATGTTGGCCCTGTGGTAAACTGGCGAGCTGTTCAGTGTGTGTACCCCGCCTTTGCCCAGAGTCAGCTGAGACGGGCTCCAGCCTGCCTGCGTCCCTAATAGGATTAAGTGGGTCAGCGAATGAATGAACGTATTAAGAGTACAGCAGTAGCTCTGAATAATGAGGATTTGGAATTTTGCTGCATAATGATTACTGTCTCATCAGAAACGTTTGTCTTTTGGGTCAATGCCCACAAATTTCCATCTTCATGGTCATTTCATCATGGGAAACGTCATCTTAATTGCTCTAGGAGCAAAGACCGTGAGTCATTATTTGTAGACGCTTAAGAAGTACAGGATTTCCAGCCACATTTTAATGATTCCCTGATTCAGACATGACAACAGTTCAGGCTAAGTAGGGAATTTCTCAAGAACTGGAACGATAGCAGATGTTTATGGTGATGCAAGCAGGAGAAATGAGTCAGTCCTTCCGATCTCTCTGCTGAATGAGAAGCCTCGCAGTGTTTTTACAACTGTTAGAAGGTAGGTAGGTATATAAGTAGGTGGACTAGAAATAGGCAACATCCAGTGACATCAAAAAGGATTAAAAGCAGTCTCAAAGAAGCCTTTACATTCTCTGACAGAGTGGTGAACCAAAGAAATTCCTTGTAAAGTAGCTGACACTTGCAGGGTTATCTTGCTTGACTGCTGTTCGTAAACATGGTGGATGAACATGTAGATTTCAAAACTGATTCTGATTCTAGTCTATAATGTACTTACAAATAAAAGTCACCATGATGCTGAGGGCAGGGGGGTCCATCTCCATGTTATTTTGTCATGTAGATGATTCTCCCCTTTATGATTTTAATAAAGGGAGGAAAACTATTAGGGGGGTAAAAGTGTACTAAACCTTTCCTTGTGGTTGAGGAGGAACAGGGTACAGTTTTTGCACCTTTCATATGTATTTTTTTCACCTCGAAAAAAATCTGGATCTACAGTAGTGAAGATTTCAGTAAGTATTAGTAATAGAAGTAGCCAATTTATCATTGATTCAGATCATTTGACTCATCAACCAGAGTCGACTCTTTGGATTTCTAAACTGCTCTTGCATTTTTTTCGCAGTGTGTGATATTTTTAGTGATAATTCTTCTTATCCCTCCCCACACACACTTAAACTTAAACACGGTCCATATCATATTTCCCGTCTTGACGCCCAATCAGCGTTGACTGAAAGAGCCGATTCCTTAGTGAACGACACACCAACATATTAAACGCATGATGAGCTTTATTTATTTTCTGACTGTGGATTTCCTGTCCTGGTGAAGGGAAAGGGGGTCTGAGCTGTGCTGGGGTGGGTGGTGTGGGTGGTGAGAGGGGCCTGCAGACTGTGGGGGTGTTCGAGTGAAGTGAGTTGAATGCGGGAAGGAGGCTGGAGTGTACGGGAAGACAATCCTGGCGCAATGTATCCTGCCTTCCGCTCTCCACCTCCGCGAACGCGCCCGTTTCAAATAATGTGAAAGTGAAAGAGCCTTGCACTCAGCGACTCACTATAAAAATAAAGCACGACCGCGATCACAGCACTTCAGCTTTAGTCGGGCCGTAGCTGTCCTTCCGCAGGGTTTTATCAGCTCTAATCCCACACACTTTCTTAGAAAGAAAACCACGTGCTTCTTATTTAAAGGGCTCACCAGACCAGAGCTTCGTTAATCTTCCCCGGACTGAACATGGAGACTTCGTTTAAATTTTAAACAGCCTTGGTATTTTTTTTTTTTTTTAATAAAACAAGGAAAAAACAAACAGTTCTTCCGAGATGCCATTTGCTGTGATGGAGAAGGTAGACGCAGAAACCAGCTCCTTCTCTGGAAGTGATTCTCAGAGTCCACAGAACTGGGTAATGCCTCTATTGCACTGATTCATTATAATATTCATCATTATAATAATAATTATGCATCTTTGTGCAAACAATTGCATGTACAGATATATGCAATAAAGGACGCAAAACTAAATATACTTATACAACCACAAATAATATGATTATGAATTATTACATATAGGTAGATAGATAGATGCCTATTTAGCATATAAACTTCTGTATGCTGTCTAATGATAATGATGGTGATGATGGTTATGAGAGAGAGACAGATTTGTAAATTTTGCATTGAATTAACGTGTCATTTTCACAATTTTACACTAACCCACGTGTTCACATCCAGTAACTTTAACATGTCTTCTCATGTTAATGTTTATGGTGTGGTACAATGTACAGGGCGCAGATCACCCAGATGAGAGGATTTGTCACCGTCGACAGCGAAACAGAGATGCAGCTCGGAAGAGCCGTAAAAAGCAGACAGAGAGGGCGGATGTCCTCCATGAGGTCAGTATGCTTCTCCATGGGCGATCATTTGACTTTATCCCTATTAGTATTACTACGTATAGTTTACTGCCATTTCAGCATCTTAATAATGCATGTCGTGTGGCCAACTAATGAACCTGCCATTTAAGTCATGATCATCTACTACATATCCCCTTTCTGATCAGGAAACACCCCACTAATAGTGTTTAAAAGTCCTATAAGTGTTAACATTTTTTCAAAGTGTATACTGTGCGCTGCGGTGGCCTGGCAAGCTGTCCAGGGTGTACTCTGCCCTCACCCAGAGTCGGCTGAGATGGGCGCCAGCCTCCCCATGACCCTAATTAGGATT
>JAOUQZ010000041.1:10929540-10941771 GCA_028564935.1 Neosilurus hyrtlii
TCCTCTCTCTCTCTCTCTCTCTCTCTCTCTCTCTCTCTCTCACACACACACACACACACACACACACACACACACACTGCTCCCTCTCTTCTCCTCAGCCTTGCTCATTGGTTGCACTATATTTAGCTCCAGCTTTGAGTTGAGGATATTAGTGGGTGTTTAATTCAGTGATGGCCAGGCTTGTTGCAGAGAGGCTTCACCATTAAGACATCCATGGCCTTGAATGAAAAATGATGAATTGCTGCAGTTTGAGATTGAATTTTTGCAGCTGTGATATTAGCTCACATAAATCTCTATTTTTCTTTATGTAAATATCTTTATATAATTTATATATGAATCATTTGGCATTTTTTTTGTGTGTGTGTGTGGGGGGGGGGGGGGGGGCGGGGGTGGGTTGTGTTTATAAAACCTTTTCCATTCCTTCCTCATCTTGCCTGTATCCATGCTCTGCCTCTCATTTTCTCCCTTGAGAATTCAGCTCTTCTGCGCTTGTCTCTAGCAGAGTCATGCACTGCACTCTTCATTCTACCCCCCCTTACACACACAAACACAGGATCCATCACCTTAATATCCTTACACACATTGTACATGTGTGCATCTTGTCAGAATACGGTGAGAACTCACAAGCCTGGGACTAACATATGTGTGGTCATAAGAAAACCACCTGTTTTTGGGCTAACCAGAATAAAACACTTCATTAAGTGCAGAGTCAGGATTAAAGGTAATGTGGTTTCATCAGTACAGATATTCTTCCTATTCTGGAGTGATGGGCATGTCAGGGTAAGAAGGTGAAAGAAGAGTTGCTTCATTTGGTCTAGTCTTAGCAACATTGTGTGGGGAAAGTCAGATATCCCATCAATGGATTTTATTCCTTCTCTGATGATACTGGTATAAAAGTCTGTGGAAAAAGTGGCTCAGGGAGCAAGATAATTCATTTTCACACATGAATTAGCCCCCACAGAGACCTGACCTTAACCTCACTTAAAGTCTTTGAAATGTTTTGGAGAAGACTGCAGAGAGGTGTTTGACTCTCCCATCATCAGTACAAGATCTCAGCAAAAATGATGCAACACTGGATGGAAATAAATGGTGTGACATGGCACAAAGCTTACAAAGCAATGTCACAGCAAATCAAACCTAAAGGTGGTTTGCTGAAATACACTGCCCAACTAAAAAAAAAGACGCACACATGAATATGGTGTTGTTCCGCCTTTAGCCTTGCTTACATCACATAATCGTCTTTCCATTATTTCAACAAAATTAAGCAACATAACATTTATTTCCATCCAGTGTTGGGTTCATTTCTCACCTTCGTCTTGAATTGATGTGGGAAAAATTTAACCACTCCACAAAGTCTTCTCCAGCACACCCTGAAAACTTTCAATTGGGTTAAGGTCAGGACTCTGGGGTGCCAATACATATGTAGAAATAATTCCTCATGCTCCTTGAACCTCTCTTTCATAGTTTGAGTTTCCATTTTATATCAGTGCCATCAGGGAAGAAAAAGTTTGTTGATGTTATAACTCATTCAGTACATTGTACAGTACAGCTGACTTGATTTTATTGCCACATTAATGTTGCTGAGCCTCGATGTGACCAACTGGAGCAACAGTGCCATGGAGATTACATGCTGTCATCAAGGCTAAAGGCTCTCCATGAAAATTTTAGAGTGTGTGACTTTTTTTTTTTACCAAATCAACGTATTTTCATTTTATGTCAAAGCCACGATTGCCCTGTCCTTCCTGTGTGTATTGCAGTAAAAACCCACACACCCTATACCTTCTTATATGTCTTATATGTCTAATCTAAGCATTACATTACCCAATGGGCACCCATAACTGTGTCTGTATTAGGATCACTTTAACTAAAGCAGTCAAAATGATTTTGGATCTTAGTTTATGTGAATATGGCCAACCTGTACAACTCCTTTCCAGACAAACATATATGATTGCCCCTGCCCCAAGCATCCACCCTCCCCCAAACCAACGTCCCAATTTCCACCCACTAGTCAGCCCTTTACAATTATGCAACAGGGTGGGTAAAGGCTAACCTTTGTTACTGCAGAGAAATGTGGCACAATCACAGTTTTTTTTCAAGCTGCTGCCCATCTTGCATCACTTAGCAGAGTAACACACTCTGAGGAAATTACTGTCAAAGCCCTTTCTCATACATTACCTCACAGACACATAGCCAGCTAATGGTACTGTACCATTATTCTGAACACCCCTTTAAACATACTAAATATGCACATGCAACCTGTTTAAATTGTCTTTTAAATAATTTGAATGAACCGTGAGTACTGTGATCTGAAGATATTGATTTGGTTCTTAGTGCAAAAAAACTATGTTGGAACAATAATAAAATAGTACCAGATACTGCACTTGGTACAGAATACCTCTCCTATGAGCTTCCAGTATTACTACTTCCAGTTGGAAAAAAATGTTTTAGTTAATTTTTAGTCAAGTTTTATTTAGGCTGTGGCTTGTTTAATCCGCTTAAATTCTTTTCTGTCTATATTTCAGATGCCCCAGTGGCAGAGCTGCATGATCTGTTTTGTAAGAAGCTGCAGCAGTGCTGTGTGCTTTTCGACTTCCTGGACTGTGTAGCAGACCTGAAGGGGAAAGAGATCAAGCGTGCAGCGTTAAATGAATTAGTGGAGAGCGTGGCCACCAGCCGCGGCATCCTCATTGAGCCCCTCTATCCTGAGGCCATCAAGATGGTGAGAAACATACCAGTGATTATAAAACTAAAATATGATTGTGATTGAGGAGAGAAAGATAAAGATACAGATGTCTTAAACGAGCTTTAAATGGGGGCGTTTTGTAATATTTTATATGATGTACCTTTACTTGAAACCATTAGTGTTGGAATAAATATTCAGGTTATTTTAGTAAAATGGAAAAATTTATAAAACAGTGAAGGTTTAGGTTAGTTTGGGGTATGTGATATTTCTGGAATTTCATATATGCAGTAGATGTTGGCTGGATTGACCAGTGAATTATTATAACTGAACTTGAATTTTTTTTTATCAAAACATTTTATGATTCCTCCCATATCTCTAGATCTCAGTCAACATCTTCCGTACTCTGCCACCTAGTGAGAACCCTGAATTTGACCCAGAAGAAGACGAACCCACACTGGAGGCCTCCTGGCCCCATTTACAGGTGTTCCCATCCTCACTTTGTTATAATAATGAAAACAGTTTGTATTAACTAGCTTGTAGAACTCATTGTATTTGGCACTGTAGATTGTAACACAGGCTCAGTAGCCTTAGAGTTAGTAACCTCCATTTCTCAAAGCTCTAGAGTGAGTCATGGGGAAGAGCCTGGTCTTTAATGGGCATAAGTATTGAGTGTGAGGGAAATTACATTATGATAATGTGAAACCATGGTATCAGGACACAGAAGTACAGAAAACTCAGGAAGAGGGAGGTAGAAAGCAATTAACACAATGATAACAGCCTTTTGATTGAAATTGGAGTGAGAAATAATTGGGCTTCATTCACTGAGGCGATGATCAGAATTACAGCAATTGACTACTAAATAAATGAAATGAAATAAAATAAAACGAGTGGCCAACTATGATTATGGGTGAGTGTGTCTACATTTTGGCTTGAAACAATCCAGTATTGGTGTGAAAATCTTTATTGGAAATAAACCAATAAAAGGTTCTCTAAATTAATCACAAACGACATCATCATGAGCGGAGGGGATCCCCTAACCATCAGTGTACTCACAAGGTGTATTTTTATTTTCTTTAAGACTTTCCTGAAACACAGCAGCCAGACTTTCCCTTTTACTTTCAAACAGAGTTAGATATGTAATTATATCCTGGGGGAGTCAGCATGCTAAAATGTAAATAGTCTTCTGGTTGTTGCCAGGTTTCAGTCAGCAAAACAAAGCACAAAAGTTTTGCTTCATGATTAGGGAACATTTTCCAGTAATGGGGTCTCTTAGCATTTTTAACAAAGACCTGGAAAGTACAGAATATTTAACTAAAGTGGTTTACGTTTTTACATCTGTTTCATAGCTACAGTTTAGAAGATTATTGCATGTGACGTATTGGTTGCTATCAATAACCTGAAAATTGATTATACCCTCCAGTGCAGTGACTGCTTGACTGTATTATGAGTCAATGTGGTGTTCTTTGTAACTCAAACAGTGCACAAGTGGTTCCAAGTATTATATCTGTTGAGAACTTCTAAAATTCTTAGTTAACAAAATTATGTATCCTAGCATAGCCTTGAACGGGTGCACAGCCCAAACCAACCCCACCTGAACTCTGCCTCAGAATCAAGTTGAGTGTGAATGTTTCAGTGTTTATGTTTCAGGTATAGATTATGAATTTTGTGCCAATCTAAAACCAGTGATTCTAAAGGGAATGTGAAAATAAAAATACAGTCAAATATCAAGCATAGTAAAATGCTTATTTACTGGTTGAATTCCATTAATTCCAGCAAAAATTTCAGTTATTTGGGGAACTGCTTAAACCAAGTAGAGCCATAGGCAGGCTGCAGCCTATCTCAGCCGACTCTGGGCAAAGGTGGGGTACACCATGGACAACTCACCAATCTATCACATGGCCAACACACACACACACACACACACACACACACACACACACAAAGCTCAGTTGAGAAGCAGAAGCCATATTAACGTGTCTGTATCATGTATGCCTCAGTTGTTTGTGTGTTTGTAGTTTCATGAGATCTCTTTTAAACTTCCTCCTTTATTTAGTTGGTGTATGAGTTCTTTCTACGCTTCTTGGAGAGTCCTGATTTCCAACCCTCCATGGCAAAACGTTATGTGGATCAGAAATTTGTTCTGCAGGTACACTGTCTCAGCTAGATAATGTGTGTATGTTTGTAGGTATTATATGTTTTCTGACATAATGATTGAGTTTAAACATGCCGGGCTTTTGGCCTTGGTATACCTGCTTGTGTTATGTTTTAGCAAAAGATCATATAATGTCACTTGCAGATGGTCTGTATGCATGTGAGGTGACTTGATTTGTGGATGTATTGTTGTGTTCCAAGTTGCTGGAGCTGTTTGATAGTGAAGACCCCAGAGAAAGGGAATATCTGAAGACCATTCTGCATCGTGTCTATGGCAAACTTCTTGGCCTCAGAGCGTATATCCGGAAACAGATCAACAATATCTTCCTCAGGTTAGAGGCACACAGACAAACCTTGCATAGCTGACAAGTCAAAATCTCAGCAGAAATACAGTAACATGAAATTATTTTAACAGCTAAGATAATAAATAATTCCTATCGGTGAGCTGCGATATGAAATACACTGTATGACCAAAAGTATGTGAGTACCTGACCATGACCCCCATATATAGTCCAAATGTTTGCCACTAAGCTGGAGTTACAGAATCATGTGGTCTTTGTGGCTGTAGCATTCAATGTCCAGCAACTGGAACTAAAACTCCTAAACATGTTCCAGCATGAGAGTACCCAATGCATAAAACAAGCTCTGTCAAGACGTGGTTTGCCAAGGTTGGAGTGAAAGAATTCAAGTGTCCTGCAAAAAAGAGCCCTTGTCTCAACCATGCTGAACATTTTTGGGGTGAACTGGAACTCGAACTGGATCCCAGGCCTCCCTTACCCACCATCAGCGTCTGACGTCACTAAAGCTTTTGTAGCTGAATGAGCACCAACCTCTACAGCTATACTCCAAAGTTTAGTGGAAAGCCTTCATAGAAGAGTGGAAGTAGGATGTTCAGCAATCACTCAGGCCCATATGGGTGATATGGTCAGTTGTCCACATTACTTTAGCATTATTGCTTTAAAGGGTACCTGTGGTAAATTAGTGTTACTAGCTCTTTAAAACCATCATGTTGGACATTAGCAGTTCCTTCAAGCATCCTCATTCCTTGTCCCTTGTCAAAGTATGTGCGAGAGCTGTGAGACTGGGCATGCTCAGAGACATGTTGCCTTCCTCATTGGTTGTTCCAATCTGGTAGAGACTCGTTGGATTTGCTGGTCTGAATCACTGACTTTGTGCATCATAACACATTAATGCCCAGTGCTGAGCTGCACAAACAACAAGCACAGAAATCATGGAAAAGAATTATTTTTTGTTCCTAAACCAACTGATGACAGGAAAGCTGAGTTGGCATGCTCATCTCTGGCACCGTTCTCGTCCTCTCGTCTCCACAAGACTCCCCCCTCTCTGTTTCAAATAGGTAATCCTTTACACCCATTTTCTCGTAATTGCTAGCCATAGTTGCTTCTTGAACACATCTTTTTGATCACTTAAAATGTCGCTTGCTGTATAGATCTGCTTGTTTCCTTGCGCTGGACAATTGGGCCCAACAAGTTCACGTCACTTCAGGGAATAAACGACTGCTAACCATTGGCTCAGCCCCCGTTAGTAATCCACAAGATAAAATTACCCAGCTTTGTGCTTTTATGGTCATATATGTTAAAATAAGTATCTGTATCACATAAATGTATTACATATGATGACCAACACGTTAAAAAAAATATATACATAGCCCTTTTAATGACCATTTGCAATTATGAGTCGAATACACCATTCACTGTGTCTGTGGCAAATAATTGTTTTTAATTTATACTACACAGGAACATACACTGCAAACTAAGTATTTCTAGATTTTTATGATTTTAATATACATTTTTCAAAACTGGAAAGTGAGTCATGGACACATCATGCATCTTTTAAAACTTATTCTAATTTTGAATGAAGTGCTTTTTTTACATTTTAAAAAAATTAAGGCTGTATTGCATAGCTCTTTTTGTGGTTTTTGGGACGGCATTTTATTGATTATTTTGGATTTCAGTAACAGTGACAATGAAAAAATGTAAGTGTTTGTCTGCTATCTTGATTTAAGCATTGTCCACTTGGGATAATGTCGATTATCCTCCAGATTGCAAACCAATCATATTGTGCCATTCCCATGTAGTTCTGGTGTGCATTATACTGAAGTATATTAAAATAATATATTACTTATTTTCAATATACTGAAGTATATTAAAATAATATATTACTTATTTTCATGATACTATATATGATCTGTTTCTCAATGTTACAGGTTCATTTATGAAACTGAACACTTCAATGGAGTAGCTGAACTGCTGGAGATTTTGGGAAGGTACATGTTCTCTATTGCTGTCTGAAATGTTATGAAATTAGATGTTTGTAAATGCTTATAAATTTGTAGCTGTGCTTAGTTTATTAGTACTTTCTTTAGTATAGCACATGTTATCTTATATATCATATATAAAATGAGATATATGAGATTTATATGTAAAATGAGAAAACCACTGATTTTTATGGCCAATTATTTATTTATTTGTTTGTTTGTTTGTTTATTTTTGCCTCATATAGGATTGTCAGTATTCATTCAGTACTTGCAAGAAGAACTAAATATAGCATCTTATAAAATTATACAGTATCACTATCCTATGGGAACAAAACATCATTTATACATATTTGAAGTATGGCAGCAGCTAATCCAAGGATGCTGGTAATTGCTTGAGTGCTTCTTTGAGTAGTGTGTGGGCCAGTGAGTCAGACCCTTAGCAGGGGTTAAACATTAGTGCTATTTGCATTCCTCCTCACAGCACTTTACTATTTGTGGTTCTTTTCTGTAAAGAAAGAGCTACTATGCAATTTAGAGCCATGTTTTGGGTCTACAGTGTCATTCCCTTCAATTTGTCTCATTGCAAACAGAATATGGCTATTTTTCTCTAAGCGCATTGGGAAACAAAAACAAAGCAAAAAAAATGACAGAGTGAAAGATGAGGGGGAGAAGATGGAGAGAGGAGTAGGAGAGGTAGAGGATGAGTCAGAGAGGGGCTAGGGATGGAGCACTGCATTCAGGTTGATGCTTGTGCTATTTTTACCGCCACCCACACTTTTTGCTCTGATAACAGAGCAACAGAGTCAGAACGTAAGCGAAAGAGAGAATGAGAATGAGAGACAAAAAAAAGATTGACAGTAGCCTTCACTTCCCATGTCTTACTACTTCAAAGGAAATGTGAGCGTTGGGAACGAGAGGAGTCAGTGGGAGGAGTGGGAGGAGGAATATGAATGTTAGAACGAGCTAAAAGAGATTAAATGAAGCCTAGTAAAATGAGGTAAACAATGGTGAAGAATGCCTGAGGCACTTTATATTATCCGGTCGAGAAATCAAAGAAATATGCGATGAGCAAAAGAGGAAGAGAGGACACAGCTTAACAAAGAGGAGAGTGTGTATACATGTGTGTAAGTGATGGTAAATGATGAATTGAAGGGCTGGTGGGTGGGGGTTGTTGAGACATAGCTATTGAACAGAAGCATTGCAAAATATGAACATGCAGAGCATCATCAGGTCTACTGATACTAATCCCGTTTGATCTCCCTCTGCCTCCTACCCACTTCCCTCTGTCTGCTGTCTTCTGTCTGAAATGCTCTTCTGTTTCTGTTCTATCATTTCCTCTTTATTACTGCTCCTTCCCTTCACATTTCTCCTCTTAACTGCACCTTTCCACATTTCTCCTCTTCTCTCAACCCTTCACTTATCTCATTCTCTGCCTCTCTTCTCTCTTTTCCTCTCCTCTCCACTTTTAGTATCATTAATGGCTTTGCTCTGCCTCTGAAGTCAGAGCACAAGCAATTCCTGGTGAGGGTCCTGATCCCCTTACACACTGCCAAATCTCTGTCCATCTTTCATGCACAGGTTAGTCTCTCGCTCTCTATCTCTCTCTCTCTCTCTCTCTCACTCCCTCTCTATCTCTCTCTCTCTCTCACACACACACACTCACACAATATATCTTTGCTCTCACAATCATATGACATTTCCGCCTTTACTGCACAACATGACTCAAGATGAAATTCACTTTACTTCACTATAGAATGAACATAACTTAAAATAAAATACACTTCTGCAGGTTGCAGTCTAAGTGACAGAAAACTGAGGTGCAACTGAGATGATCTTCCAAGTTGTCCCATAGCATATCTAGGTAGCAAAACTACAAAGCAGCCTGACAGAGAGTTTCCACTGCACTCTGCTTGTTGAACAGGTAGTGTATGTAGTTACATAGATTAAGGCAGTCCATTATAATTCATCATCCATTGTCTACACCATTTATCCAGTGGGGTCACAGGGGAAGCTGGAGAAAATCCCAGGTGAAAGGTGGGGTTTGTCTTAAACAGATGAGCAGGCCACTGCAGGGCCAACATAGACACAAACAACCATTCACAGTCACAGTCACACTTTTGGGAATTTAGAGCCAGTTGACTTAATGTGTATGTCATTTTCTATGACGGTGGGTAGGAAGAAAAAAAATTATGGGCAATATCTGAGAAATTTATATTGTTCCATGTCAGAGTTGAGCTCACTACACTGGCCTCTTGCTCACAGAGAGCGTCTGATAACATAACGGTCAATCATCCTCATGTCAACAAGAAAATTTCTGTTCCTCTTTTTATAACGATCAAAGATGAGGATTCTGGTCATTTACATTTCATCCAACAGATATATGTGCTTATTACATGATGGCTAGGTAAATTATGCAAAAATCTTAATAAATAATTAAAGAAATAAAATAAAATAAAATCTTCTTCTACACTGTAATAGAACAAACACTTCCCAAACGTAAACTAGATAATCGGTTTTGCTTTAACTCTTCCTTAAATGTGAGTTATGTCCAAATGGAAAATATGTTGTAAGGCAGACACCCGAGGTGGAGGTAATTGCAGTTTAAAAAGTTATAATGTGGTGGCACGGTGGTGCAGTGGTTAGCACGTTCGCTCCACAGGAAGAAGGTCCTGTTTATGTGTGGGCGTTTATGTGTGGAATTTGCATGCTATCCCCGTGCTTGCGTGGGTTTCCTCCGGGTACTCTGGTTTCCTGCCGCAGTCCAGAAACAGGCACAGTAGGCTGATCGGCTGTTTCAAATTACCCCTAGGTGTGAGGGAGAGTGTGAATGGTTGCATGTATTGTGGCACTGTGATTGCCTGGCAGGCTGTCCAGGGTGTACCCCGCCTTCACCCAGAGTCAGCTGAGATGGGCGCCAGCCTCCCTGCTACACTAATTAAGCTTAGAAAATGAATGAAAGTTATAATAAGAATAAGTCAGGCAAATCCAAAACATGCTATAAAATCATTGGCACAAAAGAGGCGAAAAGTCAGGTGATCAGGGACCATAGGCAAAAAAAAAAAAAGTGGGTCAAAGTAGCAAACAAAATCAGAGCCAGAAATGCAAGCGCTAGATCAAAGGCTTAATGACTGGAAACTATGAGAAAGAGAGTATTCCTGTGTGTGTGTGTGTGTGTGTGTGTGTGTGTGTGCGTAAGTGAGTGAGTGTGAGAGAGAAAGAGAGAGAGAAGTCCTTATATATACAGTATGTTTGTAATGTCATGAGATGGTAACGGTGAACATAAGTCTGTATATGCTTGGAAGTGGCCATGTCTGTAGGCCGCAGCATGCTCTTTGCATCTGGAATCTGGAACAATCTAATCTCAATCCACTGCAGATTATCACAGAAAAGAATTTTCTTTGTACTACAACAGAAAGAAAAGTCAGTTGACTTTTAACTCTTAATTCAAATCTAATCAATAAATTCATATATCTATCTGTGTAATGCAAATTCAAATCTTTTATAGTCTACCACTGGAGGTCTTGGCAAAGCTGTTTTTAACAGTGTATAACTTTCCATTATTGGAGCAATACAGTAAAAGTCCCGGTTAGTTACACTTCACCCCGAGGTTTCATTGTATCACTTCTGTGTTCATGTGGCAACGTATACCACAACTTCTTTCCTCTGAAACAGTGGTCCTAACTGTAAAAAAGATAATACAGGTTCAAATTCATTTTATTACTTCAATTTAACCCCCCCCCCCAAAAAAAACAAAAAAAAAAACAAAACAAAAAAACAAACAAAAACAACTAAACATGTTACACATAGATATTTCAGACCACTCTTGAACTACTTATCTACTGGCTCTAATTGGTCCATGGAAAAGTGCACAACACATATTACTCATAAGAAACACACACACACACACACACACACACACACTCGGTAAACACACCCACAGGCACACACATACATGCACAGACACACACATGCATACGTGGTCTTTAACATTATTCTGCAGAGAAGAGATGAAAAAAATGAAGGAAAGGGGAAAACGTAAGAAGCTAGAATGAAAATGAAGTAGATGAGATTGATTTTGTAATTACAGCATGAATTATTTAAGTTTGTGTGGGGAAAAAAAGGTTGGTGAAGAAGCAAGAGAGTCTGACACAGGGACCAGAGGAAGGAGCAAGAGGGTTAATTATAAATGTTCTAAAGCTCTTTGTCGCCCTCAAGAGAAACCGTCTACATGACATCAGTTCTTCTGAGACACAATCACTGTTCTTACATCCAATATGGCACCTTACTATGACAAGACAAGCAGCTGCAATACATATATCAATGTCTGAAGGGCATCAAATGATGAAAGGTAGATGGATGGATTTGAACAGATTCCCTTTTAGGGTTTGAGAAACTGAAAAAAACCCGCCTAATAATTGCTTTTTAAAGGCTTCCCTATGGTAGTAGATTTTCATTTCTATTTATTACCATGAAAGCTGCTAGATACAATAAATAAGAGTAAGGATGAGATAGCACATCCTTTTAAGAAACTAAGTGAACAATTCTGTAAAACATATGAATGCTCTGAAAGTCCAATTCTGTATACTTAATATAACAAAAACTACAACAGAACATTTGCTTGAAATTGCTTAACAGCAGCTATGAGTATCAGAGGAATCCTGATCTGTGTGAAACACAGATCCACTTTTTAAAAAATAAAAAACAAAACAAAAAACAATATTGAAGACAATAGGATACCCATTCTGATGTGTTTAATCTTTCATTATCAGTGTATTTTGGCTGAATACCCCAGCTCATAGGCTTAGTATCTCTTATTCACCTGGTTTGCATCTTGTTTTGGTTCTGTATCTGTTTAGAGTAGCAGTAACAAGACTGTGTGACCAGAGAAACAACTTAGTGCACACACAATAACTTAGCAGTACAACACAGATTTGTAGAAAGCGAAGAAATCAGAGATCATGCATTAAGAAATAGAAGAAGGCATCTGAGTTTAAAAGAAATACATCCAGTGTACCACATTTTACTCCCCTTATCTCCCTCTTTCCCTCTCTCTCTCTCTCTCTCTCTCACACACACACACACACACACACACACACACACACACACACACACACACACA
>JAOUQZ010000041.1:10957202-10980416 GCA_028564935.1 Neosilurus hyrtlii
TATAAATAAAAAATGTGTGTATGTATATATATAATGCGTGTGTGTGTGTATGTGTATATATGTGTGTGGTGTGTGTGTGTGTATGTATATGTATGTATGTGTGTGTGTGAGCAGTTGGGGGTTTGGTGTCTTGCTCAAGGTGCAGCTCACTACCCCCCATCGCCACCCATTTTTCCAGCTCTTTCGGGAATTGAACCAGTGACCTTTGGGTCCCAAACCCGCTTCTCTAACCATTAGGTTGCATCTGCTCGCATATGATCATACCATATATGATCCCAAGCACCTTTTATAAGTCTTCATCTTCGTAATGAAATTAAATGTTTGGTTCAGTATATTTCCTAGTTTTTCCCTCCCACGTTTTTAAAAATTAATACAAATGATTAATCAAACGAGGGAATCCTCTCCATTTTTCTTTGCGTCACAAAGTTGCTCATATGTTCTTTCCATTTTCTTCCATTTTTTTTTGGTTGAGACATTGAGGGATGTTGGAGTCTAGTCTTGCTCAAGTCTCAAATTTCTGCTTTGGCAATGACTTTGCTTTCCAAAACACACTCCGTTCTGGCGTATAGGAACAGGTCTGTTAATCAAAAGCACCAACAGTTTTGTGGCCGAAGTTGCAAATGCTGGCAATCAAAACCTGTCATTATTTGGGACACAACCTGTTGCCTAAAGCCACAGTGAGGGATTTCAGTGGTGTCACTCCCTAAGCTTAAGAGACATTCTCTGTTCTAAATCACAGCATGTGCTCCTAAATTCTGCAGACACAGCTGTGAAGAAAAGAAACACACAGCAAAAAAAAATGCAAACTGAGTCGGAGTAAAAAAACAACAACAAAAAAAAAATAATGGGAAATGATCTTGCTGCATGGACAAATCATTTTACTTCACAAGAAATATTGAAATAAGTTTGTTCCATTCTTGAAATAGTTTAATAATTTCAGATTTGGTGTTTTGTAATTTTCTAATGGTAAATGCTAGGATATTTTGACTATATTGAAGAATTTTCAACTTGCTAAGATGCCTTTATTTAGCAGTGAAGTAAATAATTTAATTGAGCTGAAAAGAGTAAAATGAATCCCTTAATGATTTGGGATCTAGTTAAAGAGATATAGTTGTGCTTTTTTTTTTTTTAATAAAAAAATTAAGTGTACTTCAGTAATGAATAAATACACAGTTATAAAATCCTACCTCAAAGACTAATAATTGCTCTGTTGGAATATTAATGCATGTTGTTCTGCACTGCATTGGATTTGTCTGTATGTTGCTTGAGATGACTGTTACTGAAAGGCCAGATTCAGCTGGGTGGACTTTGCAGCTGCGGTCATTAGTGCACCATTTACTCAGCATGAATGGAAATGAGGCACTTCTTGGCCCTCTGATGGCTTTAAGACCCTCAAACATCTCTCCTGCTCTTCAGCTTAATCAGTGCTTTTGATAATGGTAAATATTGTTTATTGTTTTTGTCAGCGTTGGTTCATTGATTTGTTACTTAGCGACTTGAAATGAAGGGGTTTTGATTCTTTTTTTTTTTTTGGAGGAGTGGAGTATGGCCCAAGTAATTGTCCATTATATTTTTTGTGGTGACCCAGGTCAAATTTTGGACTTTTACATTGTGGTGTAGGATTATTTTATTGAAGCATAGTGTTGCACCTGGCCTAGGAGGGGGTTCTGTTTATTTATTTTTTAGCTTGTTGGAGGTTTGCATAGGAGTGCTTCTAGGTGCTTTGTATTACTTTAAGAATGTGTTGATTACATACAAACTACATTAGGATTATTAAGCTTTCAGTTAAAATCAGAAAGTAGTATTTAATTAACTAAACGGATAGCTGGATGTCAGGTAGGTCTAGTTGCTACGGTATGATAGTTAACAGTACAACCTGTGTCTGTCCCCACTGCCTTGTGGGAGGTTTCTCGAGAACCCAGGGCTAAGGGATTTGATCTTGTACAAACCCCACTGTCTTGGGAGACTCCAGGCAAGTACGCAACCTACTGGAAGCAGCTCTTGGCCCAAACATCTTAATTTGCCAACCTGAAGTCAGGAAATGGTGAGCCTATAAGAGACAAGACCAGTCAGATGGAAAGATGTGTGCAACACTACTTCAGCTTAAATTCCGAGGAAGAACTGAATCAAGTTTTACCATCATTCCCAAAGTTTAATGAACTAGACATGAAAGCAACAAAACAATAACTATCAATAACAAGCAGTAATTGCCCACCATGAAGGCACTCTAATGGACCGACTGGCCTTGTGAGCTTTTCTCACTGACGATCATTGTGTAAAAAAAACACAGGTCTCGGGACAAGACACAGAGTACAGAGTCTTCTGGAAATCTATTTGAATGGGAATGTCCTTAAGGTAGTGGAGAAGTTTGTTTACCTAGAGTTCAACAATCACCGACACACTGAATTGTTCAAGAATTCGTGTGCGACACCATTTGGACGACTCACAAAGCGAGCAAGAAATAATGATAAACTTTCCATCAGAACAAAAATCATGATGTACCAGGCATGTGCCCTTACAGCTCTGTTATACAGTCGTGGATCATGGACTGAACACTTTCCACAGTTGAAGTTTTCTATTTATTTATTTTTTAAAATTTCTCCCTAATTTAGTTGTATACAAATCCCACCCATCAAGTATTGCCTTCCCTATCATATGACCACCACCAACCAGGGAGGGGCATGAGCAAGCACATGCCCCCTCCGTGACATGTGATACTACCACCTGCCTTTTTTCGTACTGTTGCGCATTTGATGCGTATTTGGGGCGGGCAACACACTCGGAGCGAAAGTGCTATCCACCCCCTTCTACGAATAAGTTCACAGATGCCCATGATTGGCTGGTGTCACTGTGAGTGACAGGGAAGTGTGCATATGCCATCCGCCTCTCCCGTGAGAGCTCGGCCAATTAGCTCCCATGGACTCCCGGTCACTGATGGCTGTGGCTCAATACATTTGAAGTTTTTAAAAGATCCTGAGAATAAAGTGGCAGGACAAGATCACAAACACAGAAGTACTCTAGAGTACTCACTGTATTACATCTTGAGAAAAGACTAAGATGGCTTGGACACGTGAGAGCAATGGAGGACTCCAGGATTCCCAAGCAAATACTGTATGAAAAGTGAACTGAAAAAAGGAAGAGTGCGCGACCAAAGCTGGGATTCAACGACAGTTGCAAAATCACCTTGAAAGAGTTTGATAGCAAAGATATCTGGGAAGAAACAGCAGAAGAATGTGTCAGTGGAGGTCAGCTATCTGTAAGAGTATTGAAAAGTATGAAGAACAAAGAAATGAGGGTTCTGTGAGAAAATGACAAAAACAGAAAGATTTGCCATTGAAGGATCTTACCATTTCAGGTTCTGTAAGAGGTCCTACCGTACACGCATCAGACTCATCCGCTATGAAAGGCATTCCTTCCAAAGGAGCTGATCTTGGTATGCTGACATCACTATATCTGTGGTGTGAGACCATCAGACACGACACAGAGCTGTAGGATTTAAGTTCACTTAGACTTCAAAACTTGTACAGGATCAGCATGAGGAAGCGGTGACCAAACAATGGGCCATGGGTTATATAACAGTTATTTGCTGAAGGTGGGGTGGATATCGCTGAAAAGTCCAGGATACAGAAATGATCTGGTTTTAGTAGATACTACATGGAAACCTAAGCAAACTAAATATTTTTGTTTATTTTTAAATTTCAAAGGATGCGAAGCATCACATCAGCACACTAGCTCAAAAACACAATCACTGATAATCACATTTTTGGTGTTAATGTTGGAACTGTGTTACTACACAAACCTATCGATTTTCTCTGTGGTCCGGTATGGCTGCTGCAGCTGCCATCTTGAATTTGCATTTCACGCAATAGCTCAAAAACACCATCAGTAATAATCAACAGTTTTGGTGGGGATCTTGGGACTGTGCAGTTTAACGAGCCTATCGAATTATTTATTTATTATTTTTTCAAATTTGAAAATGAAAAGGTTTGTAAGTGTGAAAAAGTTTTCATACTGCAGTTTCTAAGATTTCATAGTGTAGAGCGATTTCCAAATTTAACATATTGAGGCTCGAGCAAATATTTTCAAAGCATGTGTCACTTTTTGCATATTTCTATCAGAAAACAACCAAAACGGGGTTTTCTGTGTCTGCTTTGCGGCTCTGTGTGTTCATGTCATGGTTGCTGTGCGTTGCATGTGTGCAATGTTGAAGGACACCTTCAAATTTATGTCTGCACAGACAACACAATTCCAAAATGCCTAGGTTTTTTTTAAATTTTCGTCGTGGAGTTTTAGTGTTGCTTTAATTTTCTTTATGTATGGCAAAGGCATAACTCCCAAATAGAACTCGAGGAGGGTCCTGCTTGAGAATAGCCTATTATCAAAAAAAAAATAATTTCAGAAATCTAACAATGTGTCTTCTTTTGCAGTAGATCGTAAATGAACCACAGAAGCTATAGCTAACATTTAAGAGGCTAATCAGGAAAATGAGCTGACAGCAGCTTTAGAAGTAAAGAGAAATTTTAGTCTGGTGTCCTGCATTAGTCTGAAGTGCAAGACCTGGGTGTTATCCCTGATTCTTGCCATAAATTCAAGTCTCATATTTAGGTTACAACATTCAGCTGAAAAGTAGCCAAAGTTAGGCGTTGCCTCACACTCCAACCCTTGCCTTAATTTTCTCCAGCGTGAACTTTTGCAGTGATTTTTTGTCTTTTTTTTTTTGCTCATTTACAAAGTGAACAATTACATTACATCTTTTGTTAGATTTAAAGCCACCAATAGGCTTATTTATTAGAATATCTGACTGAATATGTCTATGGTTGTCTTTCCCACAAGCAGCAAGATCCATAATGATTACAGTCCCATTGATAAAATTGTGGACTCGACCTGGCATGGACTCCAAAGTTGTGCAAAACCTTATGATGCATTTTCGTTCAAATCCATCAGTGTTGAATAAACACGTGCTTCAGAAGAAGTGATTAGATAAGGAAAATCTCACCTTTTAACAAGGCAGTTAACATGGTCACACATTTGCCGACATTTAAAGGAAAGCTTTTTTTTTAACATGGGCCGTATTTTCACATCTGTTCTGTTCCAGTTTTGTACTTGAGACAAAAAAAAAATTAATTTTGACTGGTATTAAATTAGTATGTTATAAAAGGCAACCGCAAACTGGCTATATACTGTAACCCTTCAGGCAACCAACGGCATTAAAATAAATATGATAACTTGTAAACAAAAAAAAAGAAATTAAAAAAATACACCACATGGGCCCAGACGCTCCCACCAAAAGGACCATTTCATAAAATGGCAATATAGAACAAGCATAGCAAGTTTGAAAGCCCCAGGTTCAGTGCATGGCAAGTAAATGTCCGGAAACCTAAAATATACAATTTTATCTCAGTGAACTTGATAAGTAGGTCAAGGTCACTCACACACAAACTCATCCTAGCACTCAAAATAGTGAACCAGCGTACCAAGTTTGAAAGCCCCATCTTCAGCAAAGTGTGACAGACAGATGCAACCCATTCATATAGCTCCCGATGGGAGGCAGCTTAAGAAAGTAAACTCAGAATAGATCGTACGCTGGTGCTTTGATTAAAATACCTGTTTAAACAGTGCTGAGAAGTCTGTGTAGTTGTTGTTGTTGTTATCATTTTTATTTCATATACAATATATTAACCATCTACAATTTTTATATTTTAGATATGTAAAAGTTACCTATATAATTATGAACTTTACTTTTTCTTTTCTCTTTGGATCCCGATGCAAGTCAAAACCTACAGCAGGGTGGCGTAGTGATGAGTACGTCTGTCTCACAGCAAGAAGGTCCTGGGTTCGATTCCTGTGCTCAGGTGTTTCTGTGTGGAGTTTGTGTGGTTTTCCCGTGCTTACATGGGTTTCCTTCGGGTACTCCAGTTTCCTCCCACAGTCCAAAGACATGTATACTTGGCGAATTGGCTGTCCCAAATTGCCCCTAGGTGTGAGCGTGAGTAGTTGTGTGGGTGTTGCTATGCGTTAATCTGGCAAACTGTTCAGGGTGTTCCCTGTCGGTTGAGACAGGCGCCAGCCCCCCAGGACCCTAGTAGGAGTAAGTGGTTCAGTCAGTAGGCTTGCGAGTGAGTGACAAAACACAAGATAGTCATTTTTTAAAACCACTATAAAGTAATTTTGTTTAGTTTTTAATTTGAGTTATTTTGTCAGTCATTAACTTTTAGCTCACTTAAAAAAATAATAATCTGAATGAAAGCTCTCTAATACGCTTGAGTTGTATATTTCCCTAATTATTAATTACAAAATTGTTTTTTAATGCGTTAAGCTACTTTTTTAGTTCTGAAAAGTATTACATAAGTACAGCAGTAAGGATTTTTGTCTCCTGCCTGATTTATCAAACTGTAAATGCCTGTGCTGCTCGCAGTGTTCACAACGATGTCAGTGAGGACAAACGGAGTGCTGAGTGCGTCTGTTCACTTGGCTTACTCAGCAGAAATGATGGTAATGTGGGACAGCGCACACGCTTGACTGTAATTGTGATACCTTCCTAGCATTACAGACGATATATCACAGCCAGCAGAGGGGTCATGCTGATTAGAAAGCATCAAGTGTGCTTGTAATTTCTGCTTGAACCTGAACCAAAAGCCCAGTGCTATAGGAGGTACCAGAGTTTAATGGATAATTAATTAACTGGAGAAAAGATTTTTAGGGAAGAGCAATACGTCTGTTGATCAATAAACTTCACACACACAAAGTGAAGAAGAATTCATCTTCATATTCTTTGTAAAGATCAGTAGTTTTGAATTGGAGACCACGTTATCAGCAAGACAGTCACTTTGTGTTATTTCTCTTAAGGATGGAAAGGGCCACTGGCTCATAAAATAAACTAAATCGATTGTATGAAATAAATATTGCACACAATAATTCAAACTCTCAGCTCAAGTGATATTTTTGTTTGAGTAAAGAGTTCTCAGTTTTAGAACAATATTTTTCAAATATTTAATAGGGAGATTTAAGCAGTACCTAAAAGTGGAGCTTCCATATTATTTCTCTTACATACGTTTTTGATGGGAACTCTCAAACCCCAGACACGTATCCTAAGTTTCTCGGGATTAATTCATTTTAATAACTTGTTTATGGAAGGGAATAAAATGAGGTGACCAAACACACAGTCTTAGTCTCGACATGTAAAGTGCACCATATAAAAGCTTTTCTTTTTTTTTTTTTTTTTTTAGAGAACATTTCAATAACAAATCATTAGATGTTTATTTATTTCACATTATTAATGATGACTTCACATCATTGTTCTCTATATTCCTTTTTTGAGAGATAAAATCTGCTAAGTAGAAACACTTTATAAAGTAAATTTAAATAATAAATATTTTTCCTTCCCATGTTTCAAACTTGTATGAGGTAGACAGTAGAGTGCAGTGAACATTGTACACCACCACTTTTGTCTTAAAGGGCTTCTAATAAAATGAAGTAAAAAATTACTTCTCTTTAATTTTTGGGTGGAAATGTACTGAACAATGCTATTGTAGGCAATGAGAACACTCAATTTTATTCTATATACCTGTTGTAATTATTTTTTTTTTGGTTCTCATTGTCTACAATAGCATTGTTCAGTACATTTTTCACCCAAAAATTATAGAGAAGTAATTTTTTACTTCTTTTTATTAGGAGCCGTTGTAGACAAAAGTGGTGGTATACAATCTTCACTGCACACCACTGTATGTACTTACGTTAGACGTGTTGCGCCGTCTGTCATCACATACACACACGACTCTCTCCAGACCGCACAAGCGCGAGTTCCCATGTGGGCACGTACACAGGAGGGACAGATGGACAGACGCTGTGGATTTTGTTGGTAGCTTTTTCCTTATCAATGGTTGTCCTTTTGAAGCACTGTGTGGGAGCCCCGCTATTACTTTGCTTCAGACATTTGCGGGATCTGCTTTTTTGAAATATTTAGCCTATAATATTTTAATGTTCAGGCGGCACTGTGGTGAGTGGTTAGCACCTTCGCCTCACAGCAAGAAGGTCCTGGGTTCAATTCCTGGGCTTGAGGTGTTTCAGTGTGGAGTTTGCATGTTCTCCCTGTGCTTGCGTGGGTTTCCTCCGGGTACTCCGGTTTCCTTCTGCAGTCCAAAAACATGCACAGTAGGCTGATTGGTTTTTCCAAATCACCCCTAAGTGTGAGTGTGAATGGTCGTGAATGGTGGCCCTGTGGTGGCCTGGTGAGCTGTCCAGGGTGTACCCCGCCATCGCCCAGACTCGGCTGAGATGGGCGTCAGTATCCAGGAATCCAGTTTGTGTTTTTAACCATGTTCTGTTTCCCTGGAATATAAATACGAGGTTTTGGATTCGCACGAATCGAGTAATTGATGGAATCAGTTATATATATAAACACGAACAGAAAAAATGCTATTAAACATAATTAAGGGCACACTGTAAAGTTTCCGGAGTCTTAAACTGCTGCAGAACTGGGACCCACTCTAGTGTCGCATGTCTGTTTGTTCTGCGTTAGTTTATATTCTGATGGACTGAATAACTGCTGTGAGTTATTTGTAGTTGAATGCTAAAGGTGCCATCTTGGTTCCTTCCTGGATCTTTAATGCTGAATAAAGAGCACTTGCTGTTTTGGGCTGCTGGAAACATGGCATTAGTGCCATTGTTGGATTTCTGGAGCTCTTTTTTTAGGCTGTTTGTATGCCTTGTAGAGGAAATCCTAGGCAACGTCAAGACTGTGCTGCTTTAGGAGGAACATTTCCTTATCAACAGGAAGGGTGTGCTCAGGTGAAGGGTTGCATGTTGTTGTCCACCCCCCCCCCCCCTTTTTTTCCCCCCACATTTTTTTTTTGAGTAGGATGTACATGCTTACATGATGTGTTGTACCAGTTCTCTCATAGGTTACCAAATAAAACACACATAGTGAATAAATCTATAATTAGTTTTTTTTCCGAAAAGAGATCTTAAAGGTCCACAGTGAACCTGAGATTTCTTTTATTTTTTTTGTTTGAGATTTATTCTGTGCCACTTCCTTCTTCTGGGTGTTTATTTTTTTTTTGATGAAGCAAAAATTACAGGAACTGAAACTATGCTCTATGTGTGGAATCTGGAGGGTGTGTGTGTGTGTGTGTGTGTGTTGTGCTTGTGTTCACATCTTGCTGTGTGTCACATGCACCTTGTTGACACTTGGATTCTTTTTTCTTTTTGGTAATTTTTTGATAGTTGCATATGTTTTTTTTTTCTATTTTTGTTTGTTCATAGCAGCTGTTTCTGATCAGAAAACAAATTTAATCAAAAGTTTTTTTTTTCTGAGTTTTGCTGAATTTAGCCTTATTATTTTAGAATTTCTATTCTTGAACTGTGATGGATTAATATCTAATTTAAAAACCCTACAGAAGAGCATGAATTTAAGAAGTTGGCGGTATGCCACGGCCACTGTACATTCTAAAACTGTTTTAATAGGGGCGGTTGGTATTCCCTAAAACAGAACGGATGGTTTTGTTTACCATGCATCTCTGCCATCTGGTGGTTGAGAGGTGTAGGTGCTTTGAGAGGAGCTGATATGTACTACATACAACGATTACTGAATGTTTAAATCCCCAGTGCAGTGAGGTTTCTCATTCTCCCTCTCCCATAGATCTGTGTATGATGGACAGGAGCATGGACTCTTCATGGAGAAGCTGGAGGGGCGGATTCGCAACCATGACCGGGAAATCGAAAAGATGTGCAACCACCATTTCCAGGGCTTTGTGGACTCCATCACAGAGCTCCTAAAAGTCCGTGGAGAGGCACAGAAACTCAAGGTGAGGAGTAAAATGAAGAGCACAGAAACCATGGCAAGAAAACAGTGGTGTGTAATATTAAACAGGTATTGTTGTTGTTGAATGGTTGAGAAAACCTGGTGTTGGAATTTTGGACTCTTTTTATATAGGGTCAGGTGACTGAAACCAACCAGAAGCTGCAGAACGATGGCAAGGAGGTATGACATCATCTTGTAGCTTTTCTTAACACAGTTTAAATTATAAAGCCAAAGTGGGTTTATGATGACCCCCCCCTGATGTGGTCACTTTTGTAGCTACTCACGACGATGGATGAGTTGAGACGATGCCGTTTGCAACAGAGGAACATTGCCACCACCATCGACAAACTCACACACTGTCTTCCAGGTAGGTCACTGATCTCTGATCACTTTTTTTGCATCTTTTTTATTATGTAAACCTGAGAAAGGCAAATATTTTTAAATATATATATTGCCCTTTCTTGCATTCTTTAAGAAGCCTGAAATTTGTAATCAAAGAAGCTTTGATTTAAACATTTTAATAATTTGAAAACAATTTGTCCTGAGCTGTGAACATACTCTGTATGTTCTGTTGAAACTACTGCTTCAAGCAGACCAGTGACACATACCATCGCAACTTTTTCCTTAACATTCAAAAAGTAGGTTGCTTTAAAAATCGTATCATACACCTCCCCTTTCACCTCGCCTCTGAAGATATTATTAAAGTGACTCGACCCCCAGCTAGATTTTGATGCTGCTGCCATCAGCTCAGGATGGAGAATGTCTGTATGTAGAATCAAATCTGAAGTCTCTGCTTTCAAAAATCTAAACAAAAACAAACAAATGCATATATTGTTTTGAGTTGTGAAGTGGTTTAGTCATGCATTAGGCCTATCAAGCTGGGGGTCTTCTGTGGACCACAAATAGGCAAAAAAAAAAAAAAATAAAAATCACCTGTGCATAAGAGGCACAAGAAACACCGTGCAAATCCAAAAAACAAATCCAAATGTGCAAAAGCATGAAAAGCCATGAGGGCTACATGTCAATAGTATCACTTCCGATAGTCACGCACGCCAGACGTTGGACACTTCAGACGGGCAAATGCGCATGCGCAGATGTACATGATGTAGTTACAACAGCTGCTGTGAGAGGGCGGTGAAAGGACCGGCTTGTTGCAAGAAATGTTTCGGTTTTAAAATTCATTGTGCACTCAGCAGGTTAAGACCAGCATGAATAAAAAATGGGATGTTTTTTCTTTATTTTGTTTTTTTCAGTACTAGAAATGTATGGCAGATTACAAGAACAGATGAGAGCTAAAAGGTAAGCTTTTCATGTAAGAACTTCAGTGGGAGCAAAGACCATGATTTTCATTGTTATTTTATCTTTTATTTCCAAGGTGTTGACATATAGAGCAAATAATAATATTAAGTACAAGCCTGGTGGTGGGACAGAGTGAAACGGAAGAAGAGTAGGTTGGAAACACTGATCTAGAAATAACTGGATTAAGCACTCGGCCTATCAACCCGCTCAGAAGTGAAGCCAGCCAGCCGCCATATTACTAGTCCCAAAACATTACAGGCATGTCTATTATGTGGACCGCTCCATAAGCGTGATACTAAGAAAAGTGGTCAAGATGGATCTTTTTATAATTTGATAATTGAATTGTGTAATATTTACTGCTTTTAAGAAATTTTAAGCTGTAAGAATAATTATCTACTATTATATATAGAGTTAGGCATATATTTATATATTTGCTTACATCTGCATGTAATGAGTAAAGTCCCATCAAGATAATTTCAGCCAACAGACAGGTGTGGCCAGCTACAACACTGCATGAACATTGAGATCAGTAGACAAACACACCTTATATTGGGGACAATAAAATGCCGCCAGAGATCCTCCAGATTTTGTAAACATCACAGTGCCACAGATATCTTAGGTCAAAGGGAGAGGGTGAATGGCATGTAGTAAGATGTCATATAGGATCCCCAAATTGCTGCAGCTGTAAATGTTTGTTTTTTTAACACTATGAATGCTGGAATGATTATCAGGCCTTGCTGTGTGACACTGTTCCTTAGCTTAAAGGGTACCTGAGCTGAATTAGTGTTACTAGCTGTATAAAACGATAACGTTTCACATCAGCGGTTCCTCCCAGCATCAGCAATCAATGCCTGTTTTTTAATGCCTGTTTTTAATTTACTGTTTGCTTGTGCTGGGCAACCCTGCGCAATGTGTTGATGTCACTTCCGGGAAAAAGACTGCTCCGCACTGGTTCAGCCCCTGCTAGTAATCCACAAGATAAAATGACCCAGCTTTGTGCTGTTTAGGGTCATTTATGTTAAAATGAGCTCTGTATCGCTTAAACGTATTACATACGCCCAACTTATGCTGTAAAGATTAAGTTAAGCGTGGCAGAATCTTTCTTTTACTCACCTAGTCTGATGAATCCTATGACATGTTTATTCAGTGCTCCTTCTGCTCGTTAACATGAAACCTAATTCATCATCCTTCCACTAGGCAGCGACAGCCTGTTTCAAGTAAACAGCTAGTCATTCATGACTCAAGAAAAATTGCATGCTAGCTTGTCTGTGTTAAGTGTTGTCAGAAAATGCAGGTAAATAAAGGAGAAGAGGATTAATGTCTAAGCGAAAATTTTGCCATGTAGATTTTATTGTTGCCCTTTTAGAATAGATGTTGAGTGATTATTTGGCCCTAGATCACCTTTAAATTTAGTGACGTGGCCTTCAGTGAAAATGAGTTTGACACTCGGTGTGTGTGTGTGTGTGTGTGTGTGTGTGTGTGTGTGTGTGTGTGTGTGCTTCAAAGTACCTTATTCCCAGTGCAGCACAGTAGTCATGCTTCTAGAGCAATCTTGAAAAATGTGTCACTGTAAAGTGTTATGTTTGCAAGTGGGAATACTGGTGTCTTGCTAAGATTTCCATTAAATATATATGGGTCATTTTTTGAAACTGGTAGCATAAAGTGTGACGTTCACCATCCCCAAATTTCAGTGTAGTCCATCTTATATCCTTCTATATTGACCATAAATTCATGAACCATTGCTACAAATACAGTGAGAAAACTTCATGCACATAAATGCACTTTTAATAGTAACAAACAGGAATAAATCCGTATGGAACACCAAATTCATTCATCCACAGACACGAAATTAATCCCATTTGTTTATGGTGAATAAATTAATTACCGCTTTTTTAAAAGTTAAAATTACATGTCAAGTAAATACATTTCAGGAGGAACTTAATTGTTCTGTCAAAGTCATAACATTAATGCAAGATCTTTATTTCAAGCCCTACTATTTGCACCTGGAGTTAATACTTCAGTAATAGCATGGCATGAAACATAAGGAACAAAAGTCACAATTTTCATCCACATGTTGCAACCAATTTTGCTGGATGTATCCAAATTTTTTGTCATGTTGAATGTGTCCATGTGGTTTGTTTTGGGCAATAATTGCTCTTTTAATTTTTTTGAGTTTTTGGAAAGTATTAGGTCCAACATGTGAATGATTAAATTTGACCCAGTTTCAGAGAACGACCCATTTAAATAAATAAATAAAAATAAAAAGTTAGGTCAATGAATCACCAGGCAGAGGCTCAGTTTGCAGTATGTCTGTTTAATAAACACTAGGTGGCAGCAAACTAAAGACCAAACTAAATTCAGAGTCGTTCCTGGACCGATCTGGTATTAACTTGACTGTCACCGTTGCAGAATTTGTTCTTTCACAGCATTGTTCTGAAACATTGTGTATATATTTAAACATTTGTATTTTTTTGTAGTGCTTTAAATATCGGTCATGTAGGTTATTATTAAAAATAAATCATGTTTCCCATTGAATTACTTGAGAAGGTTTGCCAGCTTTGTGTTGCAGTTTGGCCTAAAGCTAATAAAACTGACTGTTATCCCACAGTCTCCAAAAAGGAGAAATTTGGAGCCAGTTATTCAGTGAAGCAAACAGAAATGGCGTTTGACTGTTTGAGCAGAGTACAGATAATCAGCATAAAGCAGTCCGGTCTAACCAGTACAAATAAACTGATGGAGGAAGCACAAGTGGTGTGAAATGAGCTCCACACCTATTATTATTAATAAATAAAGCATTAGAACACCAGACTAGAGTTCCCTCACGCACTCTTTTACTGCTTGTGCTAAAGTGTACAGGATTTGGGACTGTTGTGTTTTGAATGTGCGTGAATAGATTTGGTAACAATTTAAAGTTGGCCACTGAGTGTTCTATTCTGCCTTGTCCTTTTTCTGACCCAAGGATGAGCAACTTGTAGGCCATAAATCTTGCGTCTGGTTTTATTTTATTTATCATTTCTGTCTGTTTTGGTTTTGCCATTAGCCCTGAGAGAGAGCGCGGAGGTCGGCCAGGAGTGGCTCTCTGTAAATCATGAAATATTGTGTAATGTTGATTTGCATCTGCTTGATTTCTAAAACGCACAGAGAGTTGGCTATTGATTTAAGACAGGAATTCAATTCTTTTATGTTATTTCTCATGTTTATTGAACTTAAATGTCTCAAATTTATATTCTTTTACATTATTATTATTTTTGTACATAGTCTTAATCTATAGATCCATGATGCTAATGTGCATCATGATGCTACCAGTTTCACGGTAAATGCTTTGTCACTTCATATAGTAACCCTCTTCCCACTTTGTGTGTGTGTTCAGGTACTACCCTGCGTTATGCACATTGGAGCAATTGGAGCAGAACTGTCTGCCGAAGGCGGGACAGTATCGCTTCTGTGCCATCATGACTGAGAACATCCCGATTTTGCACACACACATCAGAGACGTCTCCATGTCTGACCTCAAAGACTTTCTGGAGAGCATACGTAAACACTCGGACAAAATTGGAGAGACTGCCATTAAACAGGTCTGTGTCTGTTCAGCGTGTATGTGATTTGGTGTGAATGTGGGTGTCAGTAGCTCTGTTATTTACATTTGCCAGTAGATTAAAGGATTGGAATGGGATTGTTTCTGGAATGCTAAGTTACTGCTAGCTTGTTTCATGTAAACATGTGTTCCTAAATCTGAAACTCTTCTCCTCACATTGGCAAGGGCTGATACAGTGTTATCAAAAGTTAAACTTGGGAGAATTACTAGGTGCACCATTACAGTTCACAAACTGCCAAAATATAAATTAATCTGTCCCTCACACGCACACACGCGCGCACACACACTCACACACTCATGTGCCCCCTCACACACACACACACATAAACACACATGCACACTTTGTCTAACTCGCACACACTCACAGTCACACAGTTTCTCTCTCACACGTACACACACACACACTTATACTCTATCTCTCACTCAAACACACTCACACATACATACATACATACATACATACATACATATATAGACACACACACTTTGTCAAACATACATGCACACTTGGACTCTCTGTCACAAACACACACTCGTACGTGCACACACCAATGCACAACCCCCCAAATGATGTGCTGAGTGAACGTAGGATATGTACAGCAGCCATCTTGTGTGCCTGTATAGTTAAAAGCGAGTACAAAGTGAGCTGAAGGGTTCACCCCTGGTCTAGGTCAGGGAATAAAAAAGGGAAAGCTGGGCTACTGTGGATGTCATTCGTTTTGCTTTGTTTTATTTCACTTTTCCGCTCTTTATCTCTATCCATCTATTCCGGCCCCTTGGCAGAGAACTGCCAGGCTGTTGTGAATTAGAGATCATTGGGACATATTAACTCTCACTAGAAGACACCCGAACTGAATGGTGTGCGCGCGTGAGTGTGAATGTGTGATTGTCAATAAGGACCCTTCTTCAAGGACAAACTGGTGAGTTAAGGAGAAGAGCAAGAGAACATATGAGAGAAATTGAATGGACTTTTCAGAAGAATGCAGAAAAGGTCCCGCTTTGTTTAACTGATTATTAGTCCAAGATGAGGAACATGGAGGAGTTTCAAATGCCGAGTAGGCACCAGGAGTCGTCCCCAGGCCTCGTCGAAATGGATTTCTCTCTTTCTCTTTATTCTGTCTTTCCCCCCTCTGTTTCTCATTCTTCCTCTCTTCCTTTTCCACCATTGTCTCTGTGTTTTTTGTCCTCTTTCCACTCCTGTTTTCTTTTTCCCCCTCTTCCTTCTGTCCTAATCACTACCAGTTCCTCTCATTACAGAATTGTTACTGCTCCCAATAAACAAACAATGTGGCACGGCAGGCGCCAAGAAGATATCTCAGGAAAGCACACATGCACACCAGCACTTTTGTGGCTTGTAATCGGTACTGGTCTTGTATTCGTGAGATGTCGATGTATATGCAGCATGTTCCAGGTTTCTTCTCTCCTATTGCAGCAGGCTCACTATACTTTTAGTCCTCCTGATCTGAACCTGTGACGCTACTGTTGCCTCTACTCATCTCTGCTCTTCATCTTTATACTTGCTAACGCAGTTGATCTTCACTGCTGGTGGCATGCAATCTCCAGAGATGTTCTTGAAGGACATGGATACACTTCAGATGTCTGTCGCAATTGTTCTGCAGCTCTTGGTCATTTATTTCTATGAGCAAGATTCCTGTATCTTATTATGAGTGCATGTGCACAGACACGTGCCTTTCATACTCTGTCTGCATCAGGCAAGCTGTGATGGGGATACGTCAGTGGAACCTCGGAATCATGACCGCAATGCACTGTGGGATCATCGGCAGGGAAAGGGGATGAAGGAGATTAGGAATGATGGGAATCAGATTTATTTGCATTTTTTTTGTTACAAGCTGCATCTCTCAGAACTGGATAGGCTGCAAGCCAGTGAAATAATGAAACACTAAAAAAGAAAGAAAAAAAAAAAAGCTATTTTTATTATACGAATCCTCACAGTTGGGATTCGCACACATCTTAATAGAATTTGAAGAGTATTAAACCCTTCTCCCATCTTCTGTTTATCATGTTTCCTTTTTATCCTTAACTACCTCTCTTTCTGAGGTTCATTTCGTTTTTGCGGAACTGCTTTATCCCACTAAGGCTGTTGGGGAGCTGGATCGTATCTCAGCTGACTCTGGGCAAAGGTGAGGTACACACTGCCAACACGCACAACCATTTACATTCACACTCGCGCCTTGGGCAATCTGGAACGTCCAGTTAGCCTAATGAGCATGTTTTTTGGTCTCTGGGAGGAAACCGGAGTATCTGGAAGAAACCCATGCAAGCACAGGGAGAATATGCAAACTCCACACAGAAACACTTTCTCAAACCCAGGACCTTCTTGCTGTGAGGCAGATGTGCGAACCACTTCACTGCTGTGCCGCCCCACTTTCTGAGATAAATAGTAGATTTTGGTTCGGATGACTCTAGAATCAAACATTAATTTGGGGTGAACTCGTCTTTCTAGACATCGCAACTGCATGCATGAATGGAACACAGTAGCCTGACATGAATGACTGTCTTTACTCTGAACTGTAAGTGAAGGGGTTCTGAGCCATATTTCTGCTCATGGAGCTGTCACTCACTTTTTTTCCTGTTTAAAGACTAATGGCCCAGTCCCACTGGGCCTTTTTTGCCCTGGGGGATATACTCCCGGTGGGAATCAATAATGAAATTGATATTGAAATTTGCCTTGGGAGGGATTCCTGAGGAAATTTTCCCCAATGTATTCCTGACACTTTGTTGGGAAAACAAGACGCAGAGGATTTCTGGGAGCTTCCCAGACACACAGGGATGGTTCAGTGATGCATTCCCGTATATTCCGCGAACTCATATTCCCGATGTGACCCAGAAGCATCGGTTAAGTTTCGCCGAGGTATGTAAGAACCTACGGTAAACGTAGATTACTCTGTGTAAGTTTGGCGACACTTCGGTTAGCATTCGGAGATACCTTTCAAAAGTTTTTATCAGCCTCCTTGAACATTCAGCGATAATTGTGAAAGGGTGGAGAGGTGCTTTGTTTCCAGCTCAATAATTGGCTGAATTTTACAGACGTGCACATAATAAAGAGCGAATGACTTCTCTGACCAAGAAATCTGAAAAGAAGAGAGGGAACGCACATAGACCAGCCCCTCCTGAAAGTGTGGATTTCTTCTACATAACACTAACAGCAAGAAAAGTAGTCCTTTTAACTCCTGCTGTTGTTGTAGCTCAGCCATAATATTATGTATCATTTCCTCCATCATGCAAGAAAGCGAATGGTGCTGATGCTGAAATACCATGCTGAAATAAATTCCCTGATTATCCCTTTTACACCTTGAAAATTTTTGTTTGTGAATTGTCATTTGTGTCCTGTAGGGGGTGGCAGAGTGCAGTGCACAGTGTGTCCTGTGCTCCTGCAGTGCACATTCATGTCTCCTACAGAGGTGGAATGTTGGCAGTGGGTTTAACCACGGTTTGAACCCTGGTGATCCTGTAACAAAGTGGCTGTCCAACTCTGTCTTGCCAAGGGGCCACATTCCTTCAGCTGAAGTTTGTTTTTTTTTGCATGTCTTTGAGTCTTGTATGGTTTGTCAACTTGGTGTGTGTGCGGTTTGGTTGTAATTCAAACCTTGCTGATGACAAAGCAATATGGCATTGTTCTTCATAAGCAAACCAAGGGCAAGGTAAATCAAGTTCAGATATTGCTTCTGCTTACATAAGTTCTAAAATTCTTCCAGAAATCACTCTGTAAATCTTTACTCCACACGTTGGCCTGTTCATGCTGTATTTATTTTTTTTTTTTTGGATCCACCTAACCAGACATACTTTTTCAATGGTGTAACTAACTGTATCTCCTTAGTATGTTGGATAAAGTGGGATCTCCCCATCTTTTTTGCTTGTGGTTTTACTTTAGCTGGTGCTTTCTTTACTGTCATTGTGTCAGTTTTATACAGTTTACTGTTTTCTGTGATGAAATGTCTCGTGCACATGTTTGCCTCCTCTGTCCAAGACTATAAGACAGACACTGCTGCCATACTGTAGCTGATTTATATCGGAGTTTGTTAAGGCAGCACCAGCATAGTTGTTCAGCCAAGGAAGATAGGCCCTCTGAAGCCTCTCCTCTACTTTCCATCTTATGTCCTCATCTCTAGAGGGGTGAGCAGACCGCTAATAACAGGAGGCTGTTTGTCTAGGGACTTTGTGATCCAAGATCATGGACTGGTTCCCATTGGAAATTAGGCCCAGTCCCTGCGCCTGTGATTGTTTTAATTCTACTAACAAATGATCTGAAAATAAATTGAAGGATTCAGCTCTTTAATAATGGCTCCATTGTATGTTGTCGGGCACAGAGTGTGCTTGTGTGATGGAAGAGGGTCTAGTGTTATGGAGTGTTTTGGTTAAGATAAGTGTATGACCTGGATGCACCTCCGTTTTGTTTTTCATTGCCAATACTCTCATTCTGTCTTTGTCTGGCATGGTGAGTTGAATGATTTGGGCTCGTCAACGCAAGATGGAGATCAAATTTCACTTCAGACTTCTCATAGATGACTCCTTTGTGCTTTGACCAATTATTTATTTATTTTCAGTAGCCACTTTGTCCTAATGTGGACTGCAGTGAAATTGGAGCCTGTCCCTAATACCCCCAGGAAGCGGTCAGTAAGTTCCATGCACACGCCGATTCACGCCGAGCAACAATTTCACGTAGATAAGCTGCCAAACAACATGCTTTTGGAAGGTTGTAGGAAATGGGGGAACCTGGAGAAAACCCACATGGATGTGGAAAGTGAAGCATCGAGCAAGAGACCTAGGAACTATGAGATGCCGGAACTGTGAGATGCCGGAACAACCCTTTGCTTCACCATGCTGTACGGTCATCAAATTATAATGGGTTTAAATTTATCTTTCACGTCATTCATTGTGACTAATTGTAAGTGAAAGAAATTATCAACAGCCTGTTGATGAGGTTAATGTGGGTACAAGTTAATGGTGGAGGCAAAAATGTGACAGTCTGAATATCCCTACAGATAGCTGTGAAGTCAACATTACTCAGTTGGAGTAATTTATAGCTAGCTAATAGTTTTGCTCTGTTCTATACACAGCAAACCCTTTTTTACGTTTTGACTTATATATTCTGTTATTCCAACTACCTAGCTAACTTTTATTCAGCCACTTTTCCTTATCTATTATGTCCAATATTATCTGCAAAGGGCTAGTTGGGTGCAGGTTTTTACTTCAACCAAACAGTAGTCACACCTTCCACCTGTTTCAGTCACCTGATCATTCATTAAACCTTCTTACACCGGGTAATGGGCGTAACACACTTGGAGGGTAGTTCTGTTCGCTCCCTCAAATGTGTTAGCTCACAGTCGCATGTGATTGGCTAGTGTCCATGTGAATGACAGGGAAGAAGTTTTATGTCATCCCTCCTGCCCTGAGATCTGCAGCCCATTAGCTCTCAAGGGCTCTCGGGCACAGATAGCTACATACATAAACTAAGGCTGCGAACTCTTGGGTGATAGTGGAGCACTCATCATTCTTTTCTTTAAACATATTTAAGGGGAAGAAAGCAGCTACTCAGAGCCAAAGGTTTCACAAATTATAATTTTCTCTGTGATTTATTTAGTTATTTAGAAATATCCTGTCTTTAATGTGATAGTAAAAGTGAAACCTTTTAGTTGAGACCTATAGTTGAGACCTATAGTCTGAATAATAATGATTATGATAATAATAATAATAATAATAATAATAGACTCTACGTTTGCAACTTTAAATTTTTCTTATTTAATGTAGTACATTTATCCTTTTTAAAATTACACATGTAACGTCTTTTGACTTTATACTTATAAATATGAGCATGAAGTATGTATTCATAAGCATAAAAACTTTTAATTTATAGGGAACAAAGTATTCAGACACCACAATTTAGTACTTGGTTTCAAAGCTGTTGTTGGCAATTATAGTGTCGAGACATCTGTGGCAACAATTAATTAGGCTTTTGCTGGATTGTGGTTTAATTTTGGACAGTTCTTCTTCTCAGATTGTGTTCAGTTCCCTAAGGTTATGAGGGTCCCAATTATGGGCTTGCAATTTCCAAATCCTTCATAAATTTTCAAAGGGATTCAAGTCCGGAGATTGGCTAGACCATGCAAGGCCTTCTTGGGTTAGTTTGGCTGTATGGTTGCCGTTGTTGACTTGTTGAAACATCTATCTTCTCCCCAGATTCAGTTTTTTGGCCAATGAGATGAAAGTCTCCTCTAGTCGGGTCTCAGAATATTACTCTAATTACGTTTCCTTCGAAGAGGTGTAGTGCTACAGCACTGTTTACAGAGAAGCAGCTGTATAATCTTCCGTATACTTTGGACGTACATTGTCATGAACCATTCTGGTGGATTTTGGGGGTGATCTGATACAAAAATAAAGGTGGCATACGTTGCAGCCATCATGTCTACTGGCAGTAACTGTGATGTGGCAGTTTTTGTTCCATGTATATTTTTACCATCATAGAAATATATGGTAATATCTGATAAACCATGTATTCAAGTGTTGGTTAGTAATGCTTTCCTTGAGAAATTGAGGAAGTTTCCCATCGTGATGTCCACTTGCAACATGAAATCCACTTCTCTCTCTCTCTCTCTCTCTCTCTCTCTCTCTCTCTCTCTCTCTCTCTTTTTTTTTTTTTTAATGATAGCTGTTGCAGTTTCCATCAGACCGTTTAATTTGCACAGATTATAAGTAGAGTTAATGCCCAAAAGTTACATGCAGCTTGGATAAAGATTCTTTGATAAAGTCCTTTTTCACATCAGTAGAAATTTTAAAATAACTGATTAGGGATGTGATATATTTCAGCTTTAATTCCTTCCGTCACGATTTTCCATACACCCAGCTTACGGACTGTTTAAACAGTTTAGAATATTCTAGAAATCCAGGTTATGACTTTTGATTGGTCAGTAATCACAATTAAGAGATCATGAAAGTGCAACAGTGGCTGTAAAGGGTCTACCATTAGAGCCAAAGCATTTTTGGTCTTTACACCATGGGGAAATCCAAACACCCCGGCCAGCACTTAAGAAAAAAAAAATTGATCCTCCAGAAGTCCAGTTTCTCCTTAGGGCCAATTTACTCAAAAAGAGTTTCTGGGGCGGTTTTGATATACTGTGTTAATCCTGCAAGGGAAATTTAGCTTTTGCGGTTAACCCATCCAAAGTGAGCACACACTCTTGGAGCAGTGGGCTGCCACACCTTGCAACCCCTGGACAGCAGTTGGCAGTTAGGTGCCTTGCTTAAGGGCACTTCAACTGTGAATGGAATGGAGGAAAAGGTACTGCACACTAACCATTAGGCCACGGGTGTCCGTCTGACAGCTGTCTTTCACTTTAGGTAGAATTTCATTGTGATCAGTGCAGCAGTTTACACCAGGAGTGTTTTAAACTTGCATTATTTCCATTACATGAGACGAGACTGTAACACAGAAACCATGTTGAGTTTCAAACAAACATGTAGACTTAAGACACACAATCGCAATAACTAGATCCACCTTTGAAATTCATTTCTTTTATACACACGCACCCACACGCAGGCTTGGGGAGTAACGGTTTGCATGTAACATTTATGTAATCTGGATACAAAAAAGTTACTTGTGTTCCTTTACTGTACAGAAAAGGATGCAATCAGATGACTGGTGCATTTTGTAACCAAACAAAAACAAGCCCTTAGTTAACACATTTTGAAACCGGATACACTGCAAACACGAATGTGCAGAGTGAACACATTTCAATTATCCAGACAGTTTTGCCTGTTCGATGTCATACCATAAAATGATCGTCTGCAAAACACGATGGCTGTCTGCGGGAACGTGCACGGTCTCATAATGTAGCTCTGTGGAGCTTACAAACATCTCCCAGTTGCTTGTTTCTGCATAAAAATGCACATCATGTTATGTCACTGCTAATAGCACATACATGACTCTGTGAAACTTTCACTTCTCTTTATTCTAGCTTATCACAGTTTTGGCCAAGAAGTGTGCACAGTATTGCTTAATCAGCCGTATTTATCAATGGGTGCTTCCACGGGTTCTTTGGTTGTGTGGAAATTTCATCATTAAATGTGTTTAATTCACAGAAGGGGAAAATGTCACAGTACAGTTCAGGCTATTCCTTCCAGTTGTATAAAAATAATCATCATGCTAAGACTTCATTTCAATTATATATATAAAATCGCTCAGTTTGTATATGTTAGTGATTGTATCTGAATACTTTTTGTTGTTTTTGGACACGTCCACCAACCTATATAAAAGTAATGATCTAACAGATTCAAGTTTGTGGTCACTCTTATGTTGCAGTAACTACCGTGTTTCCCCGATAATAAGACACTGTCTTATTTTTTTTTTCGGCTCAAAAAACACCATAGAGCTTATGTTCGGGGTAGGTCTTATTTTAATTAACATTAACAGCAATTTCAATAAACATGTAAGTGATTCCTCCACAACTGCTTTCTTGTACTCAGCGGTGTAGCTCTTCCTTTCTGCACTCATGTCTGGGGTCAA
>JAOUQZ010000041.1:10980516-10993243 GCA_028564935.1 Neosilurus hyrtlii
GAAAATGAGGGGAGGGTGCGGACAAAATTTGGATTTAGCTAGGTCTTATTTTCGGGGTAGGGCTTATTTTGGACCATCCTACAGAAGTAAGGGTAGGTCTTATTATCGGGGAAACACGGTAGCCAGTTAGCAGTCACCATAACAGACATGCTAAATAATTTACCTCTTATTCAATAAATAAACAGGCCTAAAAAACTTCTTTAAAACTTTACAGCTGGAGACAGTGTGCAAGCTGTATTAGATTTAAAACGTCATAAAAGATACTCATTTCTTTCAGACCTGCTGAATGGTCATTTCAGTCACTGCAGGTTTTAGTGGGGCTTAATCCTGCTGTTGTTTTTTGGAGTCACGCCTCGGAAACCGAGGCAGTGTAAAATGCTAATTTACTCCTTGCTTTTATTTTCCTCACTTCTCATTCTCACTTGAGGTGTAAATTAGACTTTAGCAATTTCTTAAAAACTGAAGGAACCACAAGCATCTGCACATAAGCAGTTGCGTGAAAATATAGAAATCTTGGAACCAGGCAGACACTGTATCACTCAGGAAGGAGGCACAAATAAAAAGAAATCGGTAAAGGAGTTGGATGCATGAAAAACCACATAGAATTAAATTTAGGACGCGCCTAAATTAAAACTGATGTAAAAGGAAAGTCTGGAGATCGCAAGTCATAACAAGTCAGAGGCAAGCGATTTAACCATTTGGTCGCAATAATCAGTGCGGAGGAAAAAGCGTGCGTGTGTGTCAGGGCAGTGTGAGTGTAGAATCCAAATGCTTTCTCCCTCTCAATTTTTAAAACGTGCCTTTTTTTTGTGCTTAAGAAAACATGCTTATTTGTTTAAGTACAAAGACAGATGACATTGGACCTCATTTATTAAACTTAAAGTTTGTAAATATCTGCATAAGCCAAAGCACAATAAAAAATGTCTGCTACAACTCGCAGAAATTTAGGAAACCGATTTCTTTTGTACCTTTTGTTCTTTGTGTCTGTGTTAATGAATGACATTCTGCTGTAAATTACCCAATGCTTGTACGGCACAGTTCTTTTTCTTGTACTGATGACTATAAAACACCATTGAAGTTTAAGTGTACACTAATCAAGCAGCATAAGTCCTGAAACACAGAAATGAAACTTGTTTGTAATTCGAAAGTAACAATCAGGAAAAAATTCGAAAGTAACAATCAGGAAAAAATATATAGTGTTCATATTCTATATTAATTAACAATATTGAACATAGTAAGCCTCCAGTAATTTTTTTTTAGCAGGGGAGACATTTGTTTACAGCTATGTAGAGAGAGACCGGCCCACTTTCTGTATTTCTTATATTTTTAAATGACTACCAGTGCAACACAGTGGTGTAGAGGTTAGACGTCCGTTTCTCAGCAAGAAGGTCCTGGGTTCGGCGAGGGCATTTCTGTGTGGAGTTTCCATGTACTCCCCATGCATGTGTGGGTTTCCTCAGGGTTCTCTGGTTTCGTCCCTCAGTCCAAAGATGTTCACGTTAGGCTAATTGGTTGTTCCAAACTGCTCCTACATGTGAATGTGTATGTCTGTGTTGGCCCTACGATGGACTGGCAAGCTGTTCAGTGTGTACCCCGCCTTCATCCAGAGCCAGCTAAGATGGTCTCCAGCCTCCCTGCAACCCTAAAAAAAGGATAAAGTGGTTAGGAAAATGAAATGAAGTTAATGCTAATATAATGACTGGTTTTCAAAATGTGCTCCCTAGTCTCTGACCTACTGAACCAGACATGAGGATGTGTTTTTGGTAGAGACTTCAAAGCTGCTCTGTAAGCAGCTCTGGATAAGCGCATCTGCTAAATGGTGTTACTGTAATAAAAAAGTAATCTAAACTTTCCACTGCATGTCATATTAAAATGCAGGCATCTGTGTTAATTATATCATCTGTCGTTCTTTGCTCAACACAAAGTCAGTGTGTTCATTCATTAGTCTTCTTGCACATAAATCCTCACGCACTCACGAGTAGAAGTGGGACACAAACAAGAGTTTTAAGTTTTTTGAGTAAACACGTTACGGATTTATGCATAAATCTGTTTGTATCTAGGTTGATAAATGAGGCTAGTTGTGTTTATAACTTTATTCTGAATACTTATTTCCCTTCTCTGCACATGTAATACTTGGGGTGTTGATTTCTACCAGATTCCCTCTGAGCATAGTTTACCTTTGCATTTTTAACTTGATATTCTTCTGCATTAGTATTCATTATCCATTCCTCTTTATTCTGTTCTTCACAATTTCTCTCCTGCTTTCTTTTTTTCTATCTTTCTGTCTGGGTTCATGCTGTTTGTATAGTTTTGGTGGTTGCGTTCGAGAGTATTCAGTGGCAGAGTTCGGGATCTCCTCAGTGCTCTTCGAGCTCTGTTTGTACCCACACAATAATGAGAACCACGCTGTGTTGTGTGTGAAGCGCTGGTGAAGGAGATTGATTACCTTTCTCTAGTTACCAAACGCACATGCATGCAGACCGCACGTATGAGGACATTACAGTGATGTCAGGCTCTCTCATCATAGTTATAGGTCTACTGTAACAGAACTGCTGTTCCACTAAAACCACTGTATATATGAGGTAACTACAAGTCAGAGTTTCTGTCTGAGTAGTGGATTTGACCCAGTCATGACCATGTATTGAACGGAGTGCTGTTTAATCTGGACTGTTACTGTGGTGACCCTTTCTCTTTTGTGCATATCAAATTGCAGCCATTTCACTCTTCTGCAAATTTCATATTTCTGGAAACGAGTCTTTTTTTGGTCCCTCTGTGATCTTTTAAATCCCTTTATTTTCTTTCAAGGCTTTCTGACCAGTGTGTAGCATGAAGGCTTGCATCCCCATGGTTTTTGAATTATATAATGTGTGTATCTACCATTAAGACTGATGCGCACAGTCAATCACTCACTCACTGCTGAACTGCTTAATCCTTCTAGGGACTTTGGGGGGCTGGCATCTCAGCTGACACTGGGTGAAAGTAGGGTGCACCCTGAACAGCTCGCCAAACCATTGCAGGTATAACATGCATGTAACCATCCACACCCACACCCATGGTCAATTTGGAACCGCCAATAAGCCTAATGTGATACAAAGATATCTTAAACTTAAGCACAAGAAACAAGAGTGGAAAATATGAGAAGTAGAAAAGTAAAAGCTGCTTGAAAAGAGGGGAGGTTGGAGGCCATTATTAAAGGAGAGGTCATTTGAGACCATTTAAAGGTACAGTGTGCAAAATTTACTCGAGCATTATCTAGTAAGGTTTCAGGTTGCAACCGACTGAAGCCAGTATGGTTCCGGCCTACTCTAAAAATATGTCAGTGCAAGACGGCGGTCTCCATGAGAGGGAATTCGCTCACATGTAGATATAAACAGCTTAGTCTAAAGTTCAGAAAACTCAACCTTTTTTTTTATTATAGTTTAATAAAAACTTTTTTATTGATAATATACTTAATTTCTGCGTATAAATCCTCCAGTACACTCTGTATCTTTAGTGACTTATTATAGATTTACAGTTACATTTTGTTCTGGGAGAATGTGAAATTCATGTTCAGTCCAAATGAACTTAATATGGCCGAACATATGTGGATGCCTAAGCATTACTTTCATATTGGAAATCCCATTCAAGATCATGTCCCCCTAGTTCTATTTAAATGCCACTGTTTTGTTGAGCATGTATTTGGTATTGTTCTGCTTCCCTTTTTTTGCAGTAGACCCTCAAAACCCAGCATGTTTTAATTGGGTTTTTTATTCAGGCATTGGATATAGTCACTGAGCCTGTGAATAGTTTGAAATGAAAAGTGTCCTTCACACTATAATGAATTGAAGAAACGATCATGAATGAATTGCAAATGTCTAAATATGTTGGAAAGTCCAGATGAGTGGATTCCTGAGGACTGGACAGAATGAATTGACAGCAAATGAAATGAAATCAAAATGAATTAAAAAACGACTTGTTATGGTCTGAGTAGCGAACCAGAACGGATGCTGAACGAATGTTAAGAGATGGCTAATGAGCTGTGCACGTGCTTGAGTTTGATCCACAAATTTAAACCGATCATGGGATGTTTGTACAGTAGTTGCAAGTATAAAACGTTCATGCGCTGACTCGAAAAAAACTTTCATCCCAGTCGCAGTACATGAGTTAAAATCTGAAAAAGTTTAGAGGGGCAAGAGGCAGATGCCCCAGAAGAAGCAGCCATTCTTCAGGAAAAGCTGCAGGACTTCATCTCCAATACCATTTCAACCACCTCAAGATCCAGTTCTCCCAGTCCCAACTCTTCACAAGCTTTCAACAGAAATATGTCTCCAACTCCATCCAAATAAACTTGCTTGGGGTGGAGAATAAGGCCGCTATGGACGAACAAAATGTTCTCATAGTGTTTTCATGTAATGTTCGAAAATTTATGCACGCATAAAATTTTTCAGTAAATGAAAGACCGATCATCAGTGTACAGGACCTAATGAAAATGAATAAAAGAATTAAAAACAATTTTTAAACTTTCAGTGGATCCCAGCGGATTTCCATATGCTGTTGCACGCTGTGCCAATTCGTTATTGTGTGAAAACTGTTATTTACGTATGGCACATATCCTCCTTATGGGATAGAACCTGATTCACTCCTTGGGCAGTGTAGGTGTGTTTTTGTTTGATTGCTGACCAGGATTGCAGAGTCCTCCATTTTTTAAACTCCTTCCCCATCTGGTCCATAATCCATTAGTGCTGTTTGGTCTTTGTAAATGGCTGATGTTGGCGTTATCATCGGTCATGAATTAGGGCAGCCACCATTCCTTTTTGCATTTTCTACTCAGCTGGTATCTGCTACTTAGTTCTTGGTGTGTTATACATCTAGGTGTATGTCTTAAATCTGGTTAGACGTTTTTTTTTTTTTAAACATTTGAATGGTTTAAGCACAATGTCTCTACTGGTTTGGAACCAACGTGGGAAAAGTTGACAATTAAAGAAACCTTGTGGCTGACTTTGTCTGTGTTCTTTCGAGTTCATTCAGAGCTGAGTAATTACTACTCTCTCTGAAGAGTGGATTTTTCCCATACAGCTGCCAATGAATGAACAAATGGTTTGAGGATTTGCATATTCTAACTATGATGGTAATGGAACCTTGGCTTGTTGTTAAAGGGATCTTCTGTAATGTCTCTGTTCCAAAAGAAGTTCATTTGACATAAATATTTACTGCTAGAAGTGTGTGTGTGTTTGTGTTTGATTTCCAGGCCCAGGTGAGGAGCTCTCGTGATAGTGCAGTCACACGGCAGCAGCGGGCAGGCAGTGGGTGGAGATTGCGTAAGGAGGCGGGCTCAGGGACAGAGATGGACCATTCAGGCAGCAGCCCTCTATCAGAAGAGGATTCTGGGATACTAGATGTAGAGGATGAGGATGATGATGAGGTGAGTGACCAGGATGTAAAGTCATGTTTTGGGATTCTTTACTTTACTATGCGTTACTTTAGAAATGATAGGAAAGAAGAGTGATGTGCTTTTTTTCTAATACTGCTCGTAAAACATTGGATATCAGTTAATACTAATACTGACCTTTTTATTTATTTTACATATTTATCAATCAATCAATCAATCAATCAATCAATCAATTTATTTATTTATTTAAACTTTTAAGACATCTAAAATTACTATATGTACTCACACCGCCTCCAACACAGTATTACTCTGTGGGTTGAAATTCACTGCACAAAAAAGTATTTTTAAAATGCAAGTAATGCACAGATTCAGGCAGGGAGAAAATAATTAACCAGCTCACAGGGCCAGTGAAGGCTTCAGTATGCTTGCAAAGCCTAAGATTTGGTTGATTAGCTACCTACCTTATTTAAGAAGTGAAACACAATTAGGTGTAACATTTACAGGACAATCAATCACGGGGTAATTTTCATTAGGAACGTGATTGGCGTGACAGAGGAATGATGTCTCAATGCATGCAAAGCTGCACATGAACAAAGACACTCTACATTAGCTCTCTACACTACTCTCACGAACGTGCATGCCACTGAGTAGACACTCGCCAGCCAGTCAGCATCGAAACCTATGGACTGTTGATCATGATGATGAAGATGATGATGATGAACATTATTGAAGGACAATAATCGGGGTTCGTTATTTTCCAGCCGCATGGCCTGAACAGCACTTTCTTTAAACAATTTAGAGATACGTTAATGTTTATTATAATGTAATGTATATTACAGTAGCTAGGATCACTCATTTTCTCATCTACCTCTCTTAGTGAAGTTAAAGGCAATCGCTCACGAAAAATCGAAATAATCTGTCAAATCAGTTGATATATTTAATAAAAGGCATACCTGGAGTGTGTTTCTAAGATGCATGAGCCTTAATGTGTCCAGATTGACTGACAGTATTTTTAATCAATTAAATGAGTGTTTCCACTTAAGGAAAAATTGAAAGACAGGTGCTAGAGTCCTTTATCATATGTCGCTCCAGCATGATACGGATTAAGTAGGAAATTTGACATACTGAGATATTCATATATTTGGAAAGAGAATTTATAAAAATGAGGTATAATACATTATTATATCATGAAAATTCACTGAATTACATCACTTATGTCGCTAATCAGAAAAAACTACTTTTGAGAAAATAGCAATTACAGTTACAGAACCAGTTTCTGAATGTGCGCTTTTCAATCTCCATACACTAAATTAATCCGGCTCTCGACCAATCAGCGCGATAATAATAGCGTCTTCCTAGCAATAGATGAGTTTTATTTACACCGAGTCGTGTCTGTTTTGAGACATATGACATGTCCACTGATCAAGTTCCTATGAACGAGCTGTTAGTACAGAGACATTGAGGTGTGGTTTAAATTACAGCCAGTATATCGTCAGTACCATGAGAGCTGTCAGGTTTGAGAATGCAGCATAGTCCTTTTTCTCCGGTAAAAACCTTTCTGAAGATACCGGATGCTCAGAATTGGCTTGGTGGCTCAATTGTGTCCCTTGAGTTAACCACTCGTTTCTCTTCATCTGTTGTCTTTAGGACTGCGTCACTTCTTTGAGAAAGATGTGTGGAGCATGTGGGACGTGCTTTCCAGCTGCAGATGCTAATGAGAGTCAGGGTTAAGTTTCTGGAGTAGCAGACGGAATAGAACATTGACGCAAACACACGGGTGGAGAAGTGCTGTTGTTTATCAGATTGTTCGCACACATAGCCTGTCCACACACGATTAAAGTGATGACTGTAAACATGTTGTTTGTGACCAAATATGCCACATGTTGTATTTTTTCTTGTGTTTTTATGTTTTGGCTTGCATGATCAGAAAAGCACGCTACCATGGTGTGTTGAGTGTAGCTTGCTCATTCCACAAAGGCCCATGGGATGTCCAGAACTGTTTCTGACAGGCACCAGTGTATGTATGTTGACTTCAGTGCCCTCATGTTGAACCTTTCCCTTTTTGCAGTGCGCCAGTGTGCATGCACATCACTTTTTCCCTAAAGCGGCTCTGAGGCTGGACAAGGGCAGTGTGTGCGCCAAGCTTTAATCTACCCGCCTGTCAGCTGTGGTGGGAGTTTCCTGACAGTCGAGCCCAAAGTTACCATCGAGTCCTTCAACTGCATGTTACCTCCTTACCGCTGTTCTCAACGAGTGTCCTGGGGAAAATCATTCGTACACACCGTGGCATGAGCTCTCATGCCACTGAGCTGGCACTGGTGCCTGTGTTTGAATGTTTTATTCTTGTTCGCTCAGGGGTTTATTGTGTGGTGTTGCTCTTCCTCTCTCGAGCTGTGACCCTTTGGACTCTGAGTTCCTGCTTGCCTTTTTGTGGGCACCAGATGAAAGCCAGCATTGTTTGGATTCTGTTGGCTTTTTAGATTTTGGAACCGGAGACATTAGGGAGCGTGGTATTCCAGTATGGATTTGATTAATCTAGTTGTTGATCAAATTAATCAAAAATTCCAATTGGAATTGGAAATTATTTTGGAAGTGGTTTAATTGGAAATTGTTTAAGTAATTGTGTAAATGTGAAACACGGATTTATACGGATTATACTCATCAATAATTCGTAATTTGTCAAACGGTAGCATTCAATTCAATTTCCAGTTACTTCAAATTCCTTATTTACAAGTGCCCATATACATAGTAAACTTGCTACTAACTAGTTTTAAGGTTTTTTTTTTTTTTTTCCTCCCTTAATTTAGTCATATCCAATTCCCACCTGTCAAGTGTTGCCTTCCTATCACATACGTCCACCACCAACCAGGGAGGGGCGTAAGCATGCACATGCCGCCTTCATGACGTGATGCTGCCACCCGCCTTTTTTAACAAACTGCTGCGCATGCATGTATGGAGATGGCCTAACACACTCTGAGGGAAAGTGATATCCACCCTTTTTGTACGAATGAGCTCACAGACATCCATGGATTGGCTGATGATTGATGTGACAGTATGCCATCCCTCCCTCCCGTGAGAGCTCAGCCAATTAGCTCCCATGGACTCTCGGTCATGGATGGCTGCGGCATCAACCTGAATTCGAACTTGGGATCTCTAAGTTAATAGTCACGCACCATGTCGATGCGCAACTTGGGAGTTTTCAGTTCTTCATTATTAATCAGTAATCAGGTTTTGTTCTTAAAGAGGAAAATATTTAAATATATATTTAATTTTAAAAAAAGTGAGGAAAAAATTTTTATTATTATTATTTATATATTTTTATAGCTATGTAGCTGCTCTATGGTTTGATGAGCTGCCGTAGGCCCAGGGGGTCATAGTGCCATCCTTCTGTCTGTCCAGAAATATTCTGAAATCAACTTTTCCTACAGCCTTACTCTGAATTTTATCAAACTTGATCACAAGTCGCACATCATATAATGGTCACTAGGTGATTTTTAGCATGACATACTGCCCTTTCATAGCCCAAGTTCATAGGAAATGCTAATTTGGCACGGGATAAAGTACTTACTGGAGCTCTGGATACTGTGCTGTTTGGTCCATTGAAATACCTGGTATAGAATTTTTATTTTAGCTGAAATAGCTGTAAAATAGTAAACATGTAGAGCATGTTTTTAGTTGATATGAAAATATGAAAGGCTTAAATCAGAGAACCCCCACATCCCAACATGTGAATATTGACAGCAGCCCAGGTTTGTCATTGTCTTCCAAAAGCTATAGCCAATCAGAGGGGAGAATACAGTGTGATGCATTTTAAACCAGTAGATGGCAGATTGAAAACATTGCGTCACGTTTTGCTTTACACATTTATATATATTTTTAAAAGTTGTATGTCTCCGTTGACATGATCTGTGTTTTTGTAGGTTCCTGGTGCTCAGGACTTGGTGGACTTCTCTCCTGTTTATCGCTGCTTGCACATCTACACAGTTCTGGTGAGTGATTGACTCTACTCATCTTTTTCTTCATCTTTTTTCTCACTCTCGTGTTTTTAAACCAGAATTTGGTTCAGATCTTTCATGTTTGATTTTCTTTGCAATCTCGATGTTTACTGTTGCCTTAAAGAAGAAATATGCAGAGGTGTGTTCACCTGTGTGTGGGTACCTACGTCTCACCATGTCCTTCTGGGCCCATTCAACTCTTTAAATAGTCTTAACATCATATTTTGTCATGCACTATGTGTTTCTCATGGGTAAGGAGCGGGTATTTGTACAATGAGCTTTGTATTGGGGGTTGGTGTTAAATGGCATGTGAACAGAAAAGGAAATATTGCTCAGGAAGGTTAAATGGGCACAGAGGATAATGAGTAAAAAGATGGAGTTTGAGGTCACAGTAATGAAAGTGGACAAACATGGTGATCTGGCCAGGCATGGCTGTGTACAGATAAAAAGACTGGGTTTTGTCGTGGTGAGAAAATATCAGGAAGTAAACAGGAGCGATTATAGGGAGAACTGGGTGATCTGAATTGAGACCAGTGAGTAATTTACTGCTTGCTGAACCATAGACTGGTGTTTAATTTGCATTTTTTATGAAATGCTGTATGGGTAATGTGCAAACTATCAGCACGGACAAATGGGAATACATTCTAAATCAGAACATGTTTAGTCCCTTGTCTCTCTAAACACATGTATACACACTCACACACACACACACACACCCTGTACAGTAACAGTGTGTGCCCATGAAGGAAACTGTAGAATGCTGAAGTGGCCGTTGGCTTTATGTAAACATATCTTTACTGTAAAGTAACTAAAAGGTTCACACTGTTCTTAAGTGTGCTACGTGAAGCAGTGAGAGGGAGAAAAGCACAGTGAAGATTTGGGGATTTGAGGGGAAAAGGAATGCAAATTTGAAGATGGTTGATGACCCAGGGGATGTAAATGCAGGAGAGAGCTTTTCCTCCTCAGTCTGTTTTGACTCCTGGGTTGGCTGCACTCCAAACGGCTTGGTATGGAACGGGGCTTGGAGGGATGTGACTGGGCCATGGTGCACTTGCGTGCATGAATGTGTGTATGTGTGAGCAGGAGGAGTTGGGGGATACCACAGTTTAGATCTGCTGAGGAGAGACAAGAAGAATCCGAATTCTCACAGAGGTGCACAAGAGAGGCTACGGTTAGAGAAAGACAGAGTTGAACAATCAGAGAAGAAAAATAGAAGGTGAAAATCTGGGCGCATTAATACAGCTCTGAGGTAATATAATTAAATGTGGATAAAAATGAAGAGAGTATAGAGTGCACATGCAAAGGAATGGTGTAGAACAAAGATGCCTTATATTTACATATAAATAATTACATTAATCTCTACATAAAAAATATATAAAGCGCAGTAAATCATAATAAATCAAACCAATTCCGTGTTAGGTGTGATGACTTTTTGCTTTAAAAATAGAATAGCATCAGGTAGTTTGTGCAGTACTTACCGGGTGTCTTACAGAACCAGCCACAGTTCTCCTGGAAATGTTGACTGTCACAGTTGATTCTTAATTTGCATGTAAATCACAGCAGCCTTCATTATATTTTTGTCTGAGAATTGGTCTCTTATACGTAATATACTGCTTTCTTTATTGACATACTGTACTAAAAATTTTTTTAATGTAACATTTAATTTTTTGCTGGAAAACTAATGTTTAAAGTGATTTAAATCTAAAGTGTTTTTGTACTAACTTGCTAATATACAAGTTATAAAATAAAAGTCTATAGCAAAATTTATATAAAAAAGAAATTGGGGTGACTAAGATTTTTTGAACGATACTATATTTTGAGAAAAATGGTTTGCCGTATACTTTATCCCATTTTTACTGGTCGAATTATTTATTGGAGATTGAAGAGCGAAAGCGAGGTCGTTAAAAATCTGATGGTGGTAGAAGACAGGAGCACAGTAAAAACTGGAGAGAGAGTAGCAGCTCAAGGTGTGATGAAACATGACCTTTGTGCTCTTGTTGTTGGATTTTCATGTTACTCCGGCTGATTTATTGTTTTTTCTCCATTTTTTTCTCTGCTACTCTCATTTTTTGGACTGACTGACTTGAGAGAGCCAGTCGCAGTTTCTTTTAAACTTGGCCAAAACCAATAAACTCGCCTGTCCTTTTGGCCTTTCTTTGAAACACTGAATCTGACCCAGCCAAGAGCCATCAGGGATGCTGCTTACAGCCAAGACTGTAGATCAAGGTCATGCATTGATTTTGATGAATGGCAGACTTCGCACACTACCAGAGACCTTCAGTTTTGGAGACCAGACTGTCTTGTTTATCTGTCTGATCCTGGTATGGATAAAGTAGAGCAAAACCAGCGCACATGCAGTGGAATTATCAATCCTGTAGATTACTTACAAGCCCTACTACACCCTGATTTAGGAGCATCCAGAACACCTGGCACAGCTACCCATTATTTGAAAGCAATCCATTTAAATAGACTAAAGATCTGCAGTCCAAGAGCCACCTGAAAAGGTAGTAAGTGCAAACTCTTCACAGTAGTACAATAACACTAAATTGAGTACAATTTTTACTGACAGTTAAATAATAGTCATCTAACATATATTATGGCCAAAGGGTTGTGGACACCCGATCATCATACCCATATGTGCTAGCTGAATATCCCATTTCAGGTTTAGGCCCCTCTTTGCTGCTCTGTAGTAACTTCCCCTTTTCTGGAAAGGCTGTTCACCCCGTTTTGGAGTGAGGCTGCGTGGATTTGCTCATTCAGGCATAAGAGCATTTTAAGGTAAGGCACTGATGATAGTGAGGAAGCCTGGGGTGTAGTCAGTGTTTTAGTTCATCCCAATACAATTCTATAGCATAGCTCCCAAACAGAGCACCATAGTCATGGAATATGGCTTGGAATTTTGTCCCATGTCCTGTCCTGACTGGTGTCTGCGCGTGCTCACCACTGGCATCCCAATGAGTTGATACTGATGGGCTGTTATGCATCACTGACTTGCATGATAGGCAGCGACAATATTAATTTAAAAAAACCAAAACAAACAAACAGATTTATGATTAATAACGTAACTGAACCCCCACCCCCAAACCAAAAATACATCACCATAATAACAAACACATAATATAACTCAGGTATGCAAACAGACTTGCAGGGAAATAAATGTTCTTAGAACAAATGCTGAAATCAGAAGCTTGACAGAGCATGAACTCAAAAAATGCATAATTTAACTAATAAGACAGGTGATACAAATGAATGCCAAAATCAGTTCATGTCCCGCTTTTAGGTAATGTTTCATTCATTCATTCATCTTCTTCCGCTTGTTCCGGGGTCGGGTCGCGGGGGCAGCAGCCTAAGCAATGACTCCCAG
>JAOUQZ010000041.1:11002477-11013797 GCA_028564935.1 Neosilurus hyrtlii
TGTAACCCATTGGTTGCTAAGGACTTTTGAAGGCAGTTCCATGAGAATTAAGCCATAAACTTTAAATGCGTTTTTCTTTTTGTAGAAGTCTATCTTTTTATAGACGTACCACCAATTTGTTTTATTTTAAAGAATAAAAAATATTTTTCTTTTAAATGGTATGGCTAACTCAATTTTGAATTTTTGGACATTGTGAGTCATTTTGCCAGATTGGGTCACAATTGTGAAGAATTGGAGGTTCTGGGGCTTTGACCCCCGACATTCAGATCACGAACCCACAGCTTCAACCCCTGAGCCACCACTGATTGTTGATCTGAGTTTATTGTAATTTACCATTATAACAAAATGCAGTCAGTTTCAACCTTCTGTTCTTGCACAATTTCAAGAAATAAAATCTCTCTATGAACATTTCCATGACACTTATCTGAAAGCCACAGTTAGAAGTTCTGTATATGATGATGAGGAACTCTGTGGCCAGCAATAAGTACAGAAATAAGTGGTAATGTACAAATGCTTTGTCATAATGTCATGTTAATTGATAATGTTTCCAGCCTAGCACCCCTCATGCAATAAGTGCATTTATCGTGCAAACTAATAGACAGAAGAAAAATCCTTATGACTGCTAGCTTCTTTTGAAGAATTGCCATTCCATGTTTTCTTCTTTTACTCAGCTAAAAATCAGCTAATGTTTTTCCTATCATTACCTGTCTGTTTTGGGTAAGCATGTACCCAGTGTAGACTCTGATTTGTGTTCTTGACTGACAGGATTGGAATCCCTGTTGGGGCCCATCCACATCAAGGATCATAGTGTTGGGCATTCTGATATGCTTTTCTGCTCAGCCAGTCATTTGCATTACCATCAGCCTTCCTTTTTACTTCAACCAGACTTGCTGTGCTCTTCTGACCTCTCTTGTAGTCACAGAAGAAGGCTTTTACACCTGATGCACTACTGCTCAGCATTATTTGCTTTTAATACCATTTTTTGACCATAATACTGTTGTGCATGGAAATCCGTGGATATTGGAAGTTTCTGGATGACTCAAACCTGCAGGTCTGGCATCGGCAACCATGTCTTGCTATAAGATTAGGGTCAGAGGTTACTGTGACAGTACTATTGACTTCATTGCTTCTGGCCTGACGGAAAGTGTTGGGCCTCCACTGATTGCTGCAAAAAGCAAGTACTCGCACAGCTTTCGTGTCTGCTTTGGGTTCTGTCTTAGCATGGCTGCCTCAGAAACAGAATTGCTGGTCACCTGTGTGTAAGGTGTGAGTTTCTAGTAATGGGTCAACGGAAAGCCATGGAGTCATTTCTCTTACCAAATTACCTATCGTTTATCAAACAGCATGATGAACTATGTCTAGGACAGAGCCTAACTTGCAATCGCTAATATCCAAGTCTCTGAGGCCAGCTGATATCCATTTGGATGATTAGACAGGAAATTCTCAGATCAGTTGAGGTTTTGTATCTTAATGTCCGTAAACAAGACAACTATGACTGCTAATTCTCCAAAATCAGAGCTTATCTGACTTGAACCACACTGCATTGTTTTGTCTGACTTCTCAAGAATTTAGCTGCTCACACTTGGCCATTACTTACTGCTGAAATCCGTTCAGCTTAACTTAATGTGAATGAGGTTTGAGAAAGCCTCTAAAGTTGGATACGTAAACCATTTCTATGAGATCATATGCTAGAGGAGCCTGTACCGGGGAAATCAGTAGTTTGATATTGCCTCGTGTTCCTCTAGTGGCCTCTCTATCTGCGGCCACAATTTGACTTCTCTCGTTCTTGTTCTCCATCACCACAGCCACCAGACTTGTTCTGTGTGGTTTTCGGAACGTGGCCAATGCTTGTGCTCGTGTGTCTGTTAAAATTCAAAAATAAACTTTTCCTTCTTTTTTTGGCTGGGGGCTGGAAAGACCGTGCTTCAGCATGTGGGGTCCCAGAGCTCCAAATAATGCAAGAATCTCCTCATACCACTTCTGTTAATTTAGCAGTACTATCAGAGAAAAACTTTGCTAGGGGCAAAGTCTATCATCTTAGGCATATTTTTCTGTATTACCTTGCCCTTGTTAGTGCAGGAGCAGGACAGTGAAGCCCAGACCGATTTGAAAGAGAGCCTCTACTAAGGCAATCTATATGTATATACATATGTACATAGTTGTGTGCATGTGTGAGGATGCAAAGGTCAAGCCAGTGCTACAGGAAATGGAAACCTATGACTGACAGACCAAAGGAGAGGAGCAATGATTCTGCATTCTACCCAGGCTAGTTCACCGGAGGCAATTAGGACTTGTGGTTTCTCTCCACCAATATCAAGATGAGGTGCAGTAGGGGAATTAGGGGTGGGGGGGTGGGTTGGTTTGCAGTGGCCCATGTGCAGGTGGTTGGATCAGACTGGAGGAATTTATCTTAACATTCAAAATGTCTCCCATCTGAATGTCTGCTTAACCTTGAACCCCAAGTGAGAAAGGATGCATTTGGAAGTTGTTTTACAGATGTTGAAGCAGTTCCATGTAGCAGCTAACCTTTACTCTGTGCAGGTCCTGATCTGCATGAATGTGATGGTTCAATAGTCCATAAACAGACAGCTAGCTTGGCTTTTAAACTGCATTTGATGAATCAGTGAACAAAGATTCAGTGCAATACAATCCATCTTTTTCTCCTCCTCTGCACACATTTCCTTCCTTTTGTTTCTCTAATGGACTTAATTATCCTGCTGATTTCCAGCCACTTCCCTCTACATGACCTCCACAGATTCAGTGACATTTTAATACAAGATATTTTATGCTATGTATGTTAGCCATGGTCTCCCATACCAAGTGAATTAATAAACCATTGAACAGAAATGATTGTGCGCTAATTGTATATTTCCAATGTTTTACTCTTTTCTTTTAGGACTCACACCACATTTGTGGTTTGGGACTTCCACAGGACAACCTAGTTTGTTTCCTGACTGCTTGTCATTAGGCCTGAACTGCTACATTGAGCTATTCCCATTGAAAGCTATTTGTCCTTCTCTCAGCGTCGTTTTTTTTTTTTTTTAACTTTTGCTCTGTGAGTCTTTTGGCCAAGTTGAAGGAAATTCTTTCCCCCCACCGAGAAAGAGAATGTTTCTGAAATTCTTCCTTTGCTTCTCCTGACACAATGTGAGACAATTTAGTAATTTATAAGGAATGTGTTTGGTACCCAGAGAGAAAAAGCCGTTGCGCTCTCATTTTGTACTAATTTACATGGTGAAGACACATTGTTCTCATCTCTCTCTCTGTCTCTCTCTCTCTGTGTCTGTCTCTCTCTCCCCGGCAGAGGGGATGTACAGAAGATGCTTCCAACTGTACTTATGGTAACAAGGATAATTCACTGCATAATTAGCCCCACTTGTGCCATTTCCTGACCCACTCTCCATCAAAATTCACTCTTCCACAGTGACAGTGGAAAAGAGAAGTGATTTCTCTCTCTCTCTCTCTCTTTTTCTCTCTCTCTCTGTTGATTTACTGATTTATGCTCTGTGTGCTGATGTGGTCTGCTTCATCTCTAGTGTTGGAGCATGTAGAGCTGCAGGCCATCAGATGTCACTGATTGTTGTAGCTCCCCATCTGTGTGCTCCTTGTCTCTATCTCACTATTTCTCTCTCTTGATCTATTTCTGGCTCTGTTTTGCTGTATCTCATTCTCTCCCAAACCTGGGCTCTGGTTCTCCTGTCAAGCACTGGGATAATTAGACATTCAGGCTTGTGGTTTGGTTGGTTTGCCTCAGAATAATGCAGATTGAAATCCGTCCCAGAGAACTTCTTGTTTGTTTCAGCTCTCAAAAGGTCTGTGTAACTGTAGGCCACTGATATGATAGTTGACTAGCGAGCTGTACAATTTACTATTAATACACATATTTAACCGCACAAGATGTACATGTTTTCCATAGTTTATATAAATGTTATAATTATCTGAGTAGCAAAGACATCTCCTGCAGCATGTCTATAGGTCTGTATAGTACTGAATATTTCTTGAACTAATCTGCTGGATTATTAAATATTATTAAAGGTTTTCTTGGTTTCAGTTCTACAGAAATTGATGACATGATACGCAAGTCTACTAACCTGCTGCTTACAAGAACCCTCAGTAACTGCCTGCAGTATGCCATCAAGAAGAAGAATGTGGGATTAGCAGAGGTGTGATGCTTTATGCCTAATTTAATTTGAACTAAATTGAATTTAATTGAATTGAATTTTTGTGCACTTGTAGGCAGGCAACGTTTTTAAGAGTTCTCTTTCATTTGAAAAAGTTAGTGCTTTGACATGTAGAGTGCATCACTTACATACTGGCTGGATACAAATTCTTGGCCTCTGCCAGGATATTCTGAATGAATTCTAGGAGAATCTGAGTGTAATGTACCTTTCCGTTCTCACTTTCAGCGGGAAGTACACATTTTTTTCATTCTCAAGCACCCCATTATACCTAGCACTGCCCTTACTTCGCCCTGCTCTCTGTTCAGCGACTGTGGCTCTCTGTTTTGAGTGTGTTTAGTCTGTCCCAACCACTATCGATGCAGAGACGTTAGCTTCCCGCTTGCTTTGAGCCCTGTTTATAATCTTACCACTACAGATTGAGAGTTCAGCTGGGTGCCACTGATTGAAGAGAGCCGATGATGTGGGATAAAGAGAATGGAGGGGGGGGGGGGGGGGGTTGTCGGTTATGATTTTCGGGTAGTTCACCGAAAGGGCACCACACTGCTTGCCCACTCTCACGCTATCTCTCACTGGTGAAAAGACTGCCACCCCTTCCCCCTCATAAGCACACGCGTGCACACACGCACTGCTCTGTGTTTATTGCCAGATCAGATATCGGAAACCTCCAGCTTCTGTAGTTCAGTGGCTGTGTAGAGGTTCGGATGTTTGACCCAGGCTCACTGAGCTTAGGGAAAGGGCCCATATTGAGGTCTGGCCTAAATTAGTCCATTGCGTTTTGCATGGTTGCTGGCAGCCCTGGCCTGCCTTTGCACCCTTGAACCCTGGCTCACTGACTGAGCTCAGACCGGAGTGTTCTCTGTTTCTTAATAACCTCAGCTCTGTTCACAGCACTGCAGGGGGATCATTTGAGGAACCACCTGTAACTTTGTACAGTGAGATGTGCAGCATCCCAAATTACTTTTTCTATGTAGCATTTAGAAAATGTACGCTAATCAGTGACACATACTTATCTGCTGTAATGAAATAAAATGCACACCAGAATACAACTGCCTTGAATAACATAGAACTGAATCTGATTTGTCTAGTTGGTTCAAATCATCGTAAACACGACACACCTTGAGTTATCCTGTCACTTCCTGGAAGAGTTTATCTCCAACATCACCAGTGTGCCTCCAGACACAGTTAACACCACCAAACTGTACGGCACCTCCACCTTTAAGGTAGTAGAGAGCCTACTTTTATACTTTCTGCAATTTCTGTTTTTGCATGAATTGATGTTAACAGATGATAGCAGTGTAATATTAAGTACCAGTTAAATTTAAACAACCTGCATTATTATCTCAGTGTTTTTGATTTTTAATATGTCTGCTAAGCTTATGTTAAAAAAAAAATACTCCGTAACATGACATGGGGGTTACAAGATTTTATTTGATTTTTTTATTTACAGAGTAGCAATATGTTATGTCTGAATATGATGAAAAAATACAAGTCAACCACATTTTATTCAGAAAGGCCAACAATGTTTCTCAAAATTTACTTACAATTTTTCAGACCTTAATTTTAGCTATTCAAAACTAATAATCACAGTTTGACATGTACTTCATTGATGACATAATATTTCATATATTATTAAGTACTGCCAAAAACAATGCTAGTTATCTAGTGTTTCATGATCTATGTTTTTATCATATTAAATGTTAAAATAGATTTATACTAAAGGGTGTTAAACTGCGTCACACTCCTTACACCAGCATATTGATGTTTACACAAAACAGTAATCTTTACAAAGAATCACTGATACTTTATGGTGATACAACAAGGTCAGAACATTCACATTAACGGGATAAAATTTCCTTTATTTGTTTTATGGGAAAATGAGGCACATTTATATGAAAGTGTCATACTCCTTACATAATGATGGCACCCATACACAAAACCACACATACAATCGTTCTAAGGTGTTACTATTACATTATTGTTTAATGAATCAAAAACAGAGAACATAGTGTATTTATCAAATCTAATATCTAAATTGTCTTACTTACTTTACTTATGCCTACTACCTCACCTGGGGCATAGGCCGCCTACAAAGAATCTCCAGCCATCTCGGTCTTGGGCTTTTCTTTCCGGTTGGCTTCATGACATTCCCATGGTCTGGATGTCTTCCTCAAGGTCTTTTTGTCTCCGTTTGCCTTGTGGGTTCCATTTTAAGGCTTGTCTGGTAGTGTTACCTGCTGGCTTCCTCAGGGTATGTCCAATCCATCCCCAGCATTGCTTCTTGATTTCCTCTTCTGCAGTTAGCTGTTTTGTTCTCTGTCATCGTTCCCTGTTGCGGATGGTTTCTGGCCAGTGGAGGCAGAGTATCTTGCGCAGGCAGCTGTTAATGAACACTTGTACTTTCTTGGTGATGGCTACTGTGGTCCTCCACGTTTCTGCTCCATAAAGGAGAACTGCCTTGATGTTGGTGTTGAAGATCCTGACTTTAGTTTTGACCGACAGTTCTTTGGAGCTCCAGATGTTCTGGAGATGTATGAAAATTGCCCGCTCCTTTCCGATACGCGCTTTGACATCCCAGTCTGTGCCTTCCTGCTTGTCAGTGACACTGCCCAGGTAAGTAAAGGCCTCTACCTCCTCCAACGTTTCACCGTCCAGTGTGATTGGGTTACTGGCTGTGTTGGTCTTGAGGATTTTGCTCTCGCCTTCGTGGATGTTGAGGCCTACTTGTGCGGAGGTAGCTGCCACGTTGTTCGTCTTCTCCTGCATCTGCTGTTGGGTGTGTGAAGGTAGGGCTAGATCGTCTGCAAAATCCAGGTCGTCCAGTTGTTTCCAAGGCGTCCACTGGATCCCTTGCTTTCTCTGGGCTGTTGAAGTCTTCATGATCCAGTCGATCGCCAAAAGGAAGAGAAACGGCGAGAGTAAACAGCCTTGCCTGACGCCGGTTCTCACTTGGAATGCCTCTGTGAGCTGTCCTCCATGGATGACTTTACAAACCAAACCTCATATGAGTTTCAAATGATGCTGACAATCTTGGCGGGCACCCCGTAATGCCGAAGAAGCTTCCAGGGGTTTTTGCGGTCCACACTGTCAAAAGCTTTTTCATAATCCACAAAGTTGATGTACAGGGATGAGTTCCACTCTATCAACTGATAAACTATGATGCGCAGCGTCGCAATCTGATTTATGCAGGATCGATCTTTGCGAAAGCCAGCCTGCTCGTCCCGAAGTTGGGCGTCGACAGGATCCTTTATCCTGCTCAGCAAAACTCGGTTGAAGACTTTGCTTGGTACTGACAGCAGCGTGATTCCTCTGTAGTTTGAGCAGTTGCTAAGGTCGCCCTTTTTTGGAAGCTTTACAAGGTATCCCTCCTTCCAGTCTGCTGGCACTTGTTCTTTCTCCCAAATCTTCTTAAAAAGTGGAAAGAGCATCTCCACCATTGTTACAATGTCTGCCTTCAGCACCTCTGATGTTGTCAGGAATGTTGTCTGGTCCTGCCGCTTTCCCGTTTCTAAGCTGCTTGATTGCCTTCCAAATTTCTTCTCTGGTTGGAAAGTCACAGTCTATGGGCAGGTCTGCATTTGCTGGTTCTATGTTGGGTGGATTCTGTGGCACTGCCCTGTTCAAAAGCTCCTCAAAGTGCTCTACCCATCTCTTCCTTTACTGTTCATCTCCTGTGATTGGTCTTCCTTCCTTGTCTTTGACTGGTCTTTCAGGTCTACTGTACTTTCCTGCCAGATTCTTGGTTTTGTCATACAACTCTTTCGTGTTGTTCTCTCTTGCTGCTGCTTATGCTGATGTTGCCTGATCTTCGATGTACTTTCTGTTGTCTGTCTGAATACTTTTCTTTGCCTGTTTGTTTGTTTCTGTGTACTGTCCTTGTTGCTTTGCTTTCTCAGCTCGTGTGCGACTGTTGTTAATGGCCATCTTCTTATCTTTCCTTTTCTTGATCATGCCCAGTCTGTGTGCAGAGATCCACTCTTTGTGCTGGTATTTCTTGGTGCCTAGTACTTCCTGGCATGTCCCTATCACCACCAGATTTATTCCTTCCCACTTGCTCTCGAGGGTACCTCTCTCTTCTTGTTGCTGAGGGTGCCCTTAAACTCTTGCTGCTTACTTGTGTCTCTCAGAAAGGCTGTGTTGTACTTGTGTCGTGCTAAGTGTGGCATTATCCAGTTCTTCATCTTAAGCTACATTTTGGCCACCACCAAGTGGTGGTCTGAAGCCACATCCACTCCTCTCTTTACCCTCACATCCTGCATAGACCGTCTTAATTTCTTGGTAATGCATATGTGGTCAATCTGGTTCTCTGTTGTGTGGTCAGGTGACACCCAGGTGGCTTTGTAAATGTTCTTGTGGGGGAATGCGCTGCCACCAATGACCAGGTTGTTCAGGGTGCACAAGTCTGTTAGTCTCTCACCATTTTCATCCATATCCCCAAGTCCATTGCACCCCATGATGTCTTCATACCCACTGTTGTCCCTTTCGATCTCGGCATTTTGGTCCCTCATCAAGATAGTCATGTCTTGCAATGATTCTTGGTCCATGGGCTTCCCAACCTATGAGTGCTCTCTGAGCCTCCAATTCTCTAAATTGTCTACCAGAACGACATACAGTGTCAAAAAGAGTCAAAATTGTCATTGCTAAAGCACTTGGAACAATTGAATTTGTCTCTAATGGTGTCTTTGGATGCCCAAATAAAATTACTATGCATATTTCATTATAGTAACACCAGAAAAAAAATGTTTTTTTAAAAAAATCCAAATAATTATAATATTCATGTTTGATGTCATAGTATTTTACATTTTTAAGCTACATTTCTTGTCATATTTTCAATATGTACAAATATATCCTGATGAAATGTCACAAAATTTTAGATCTTTGTCCCCCCAACTAGGTATAACTAGGTTGTTTTTTTTTTTTTTTTTTTTTTTCTTTTTTCCCCACTATAAAAGTTTTATACAAAGAGTGATATGTATCATTTTTGTCACAGCTTTATTGTACAGGATGGATTTGATGACAAGACCATTACTATTTCAAGATTGCGGACTGTATATGTATGAGTTTGTTTGAGTCTTTGGCGGTGTGGGTGTGTGTAGGATGCAAGGCATGCAGCAGAAGAGGAGATCTACACAAATTTGAATCTAAAGATTGATCAGTTCCTGCAGCTGGCAGATTACGATTGGATGGCAGCTCAAGGTGGGGTTCAGGCCAGTGACTTCTTGAGTGACCTCATTGCCTTCCTCTGCAGTACCTTTGCTGTGTTTACACATCTACCTGTGAGTAGCCTTATACACATACCTGTGTGCATACCCACAATACTTCCATTTTCAGTTAAAGTGTAGAACCTTGTTTCACCTTTAATCAGTCCCTCCAGGATATCGCAGGCTTTTTTTATTGTTGGGGTCTAAAATGACACATTTTTAGGCAGATTCTCAAAAACGATGTAATGCAAGTTAATGTTTTTAGGTTTTTTGCAAAAAAGAATATTGCAGGAATACATGTGCAGGAAGTTATGTATGCTCAGTGTTTATGCTGGGGATGTTGTGATTGGTTAAAGTAGTGGTGTAGAACAATGATTGGCCAAATTTATGGAAATGTGGCAGAGATTGGTTAATATTGCAAGTTCATGCAGAATACAAAAGGATTGGTTAAATTGGTCTAAATTAATGTGTTCGTTACGTCACGAATTCCTGGAGGGACCTTTTATTTAATAAATGTGAACCATTTTTTGTCCGTGAACACACTTGTATATCAGCATGCTTATATTACAGTCATGCTTCAGATGGACTTATTCTGGCCATGTTATTACATACATTTGTAAAATCTTGTGATATTTTACATTTACTATTCATGTGTCTGACAATTCTTGGAATATAAAGTTGTTAAAAAGGATACTTAATGACCTTAATGTTCCAAGGAGCGCTTGTCTATTTAGCCTGTTGCTTTAAAGGGGTTTATGAACACACTGCACTTGAACTTTAGTTGAGGTTAAGTGAGATCAGTGCAGTAAGAGGATTGGGAAGCATGATGTAGGGCCTCTAAGTTCCCTTCCCAGCTGCCATTGAGCTAAAGTGAGCTGATGCCATGACCTAGATGTAGTTCATGTTGGGGAACTTCATGCCCTTGATACAGCCTGGCCTTGACCCATGACCTGAAGCGGATTTAAGACGGACAAAAGTGTTCCTTAACATTCCTTTCCATGGGCCTCTGCTAAACATCCTTCCCTTGGTGGATTAGCAGGGCTAAGAGTCCCAGTGCCAGAGCTGGCCCCAGGGTTACACAGTGGCCTCTGTCCCATGACAGAGGCGCTGAAAGCTGCTTCCATCACCCCTTCTCTAATCTCCTAAATCTCCCAATGCCTTTTGACCCAGCATTGGCTGAGTGGGACGTGTCCCTGTTCACAAAACATACCAACCTGCACTTTATTGGGAGGATTTCAGCTGAAGGGGCAGCATCTGCCTGTGGGCTCTTTATTATTTTAAGTCATCCTCAGGTCTTGAATTTTTGTATTTTCTTTGTGTCGCAAAGCTTTATTTATTCATTTATTTTTTTAAAACAGACATTTCTCTTCATCCTGCTTGAGTTTGGCCATTCCATGTTCATGTAAATGCAGCCGTGCGTGAGAGTTAGCAATACCACTTGGATGTGGATTTCATATCCACAGAGGTGTGCAGGTGGCTGTCTGCCTTTTTTCACAGAAAAAGTGTCGGTGCTGCTTCTGGAATTTCTGCTTCACCTAAGGCTCCAGCACAAACACAGTCTTAGTCCAGGATCAAAGAGCGCCCTTATTTATTCACCATGAATGTAAAAGTTATTGTCAGTATCACAGTTGTTGATTTAAAGGAAAAGGTCAAATTTAAAGAAATAAAAAAAACTAAATAGGAAATTTGTGGTTATGGTGTGTGTGTGTGTGTGTGTGAGTGTATACACTGTGTGCACAATTATTAAAAATAAGTTGTATTTTTGAGGATTATTTGTTATTGTACAACTTTACAGTGCTCTTGTTCAATCCAAACTGTTAAACCCTCAAACCTGAACATTTAAGTAGTAAAAGTGAAGTTTTGGTTTCTTAAGAGAAGATCTATATGTACACCATTATTAGGCAACTATTAGTGTGCAGGATTATTATGCAACTAAATGAA
>JAOUQZ010000041.1:11032280-11044709 GCA_028564935.1 Neosilurus hyrtlii
TTTTACACACACACACACACACACACACACACACACACACACACACACACACACACACACACACACACACACACGTCGTCTTAGAATTCTTGGTTTTAAAAAAGTGACCAGAATTTTAATTTATTAAAAGAAAATGACGGCATCAAAGCCAGACTGAGTTCTGGGAATGCTTACAAGTAAATGTATAAACATAAAGTTCAGCAAGATCTACAATGTGGGAGTTTCCCAAGTTGGTGTTAGATATTTCCCAATAGAGCAAGTCCCAGTCTGCTTGGACCAGGCACTGCTCTATGCATCTCTGTCATGTAACCTTCTGTTCCACCTATACATTTTCACTTCTTATTCATCAGGTTAGTAGATTTTGGATCTATGTTGAGATATCCAATTTTTATTTCACTTTATATTTGACACATTGTGTTTAGGCTTGAAGAATAAGGCGAAATATCGACTAACTAATCTGTAGCGTTTCACTGTAAAAACACTGTGCACTTGCCATGGATGTGCAATAAGTGAGCTTGTACCGAGTCTGTGTTCAGTAAGTAAGCAGCATGAAACGATTTTCCCGAGCTTTTAGCAGAACAAATCTGCCTGAACTTGAGGAACTGGATAGAAAAAGACAGAATAGGGAAAAGACAAACAAGAGTAAGTGAAAGAGGGGAAGGCTGACTACCTTTCTGGCTGTGACGTCAGCGGGATGGCTTGGACCGGGTTGGGCATGTGTTTGTGTTTCTACTGCAGTATGAGTCACAGATAGGACAGACACAGGTTTTGTTGAACCCAGAACCTGTAGGGTTCAGTAGCTAGGGTCAGACAGAATGGAGGAAAGTAGAGGAGTGGAGTTTAGGAATAATGGATGATGAAACCATCTGGCCTGTGCTATTCTCATTATACACTAGACCAACAATTTCTGTGCATCAGCTTCATGCAGTGCCTTCAAGAAACATTCACAAAGTATAAGGAAAAGAATCAGGTCTTAGCTCTATGCTGGGCCCCAGACTTGATGGAGCAGTTTGGGTTTTTGGTAAACTCAGAAAAAAAATTAGGTTGTGATAAAAGAATTGGAGCTGAGAGTAGAAGGAATAAGTAAAGAAAGGAAGTGGGGCAATTCCAGTCCACTTGCCATCTCTCCATAGACAGCTAAACAAGCCACTGACAGGTGTCAGAGTGTAATTGTTCTGTCTTGCTTCCTCTCAGTGGCCAGAGTGTGTCATGCTTAACTCTGTCACCCCTGCTCTTTCTCAAAAGCCTGCCAGTGTGTGGCAGTGAAAGGCCTGTTTAAGGTCCTGTCACAGGTCTCCAGGGGTCAGACTGATGAGCTGCCCTGCTTGTATGGAGTCGCTGAGGGAGCAAAGATTTTACCTTGCAGGGGGTTGACATCTCTTTTTGCATCAGAGTACTCTTCACCCCCATGAGGATGACACACTGTGTGTGTTCTTGTGGTGAAGATGGATGCTGAAGTCTCAACTGATTCTTTTTAGTTTGGCTCACTCCAGAGAACTGAACAGTGTCCTTTTTCTCTCTCACTCTCTACCATGCAGTGAAGACATCGTGACACACCAGGCCAATGAATCCTTCCAAAAATGTCTCTTTCAGCAGAACATCTCTTTCAAAACAGCCACATATCAGGAGAGGATACTTGGTGATGTTGTGCTTTTATACAAGGATGACAGGATGATATGTTGTGATCCCAGGCTCAGAGTAGAGTTACCATGAAGACATGCACTGAAGCTCATAATTCATGCGTGCTAGCATTGTGACGTTTTCTCTGCATTACATATTGATAGGTTTTGCAGATACAGTCTTCTAAATGAACCAGAATAAACTGGCAGCCTATTATCTATCCTTAGCAAAGTAATCTGGTATTGAACTCATCTCTTTCATTATTTGAGTCTTAGATGGTTTAGACTTTAAATACTTGGATGTTGACATGCAATCATTTAATTATCAGACTACAACCTCACAGTGCTTAAAGGTCTAGATATTTGGGGTTTGTTGGGTTTGGTATTTGAGTTGCAGAGTTGTAACCACTCTGAGTGCATGATGCACTTGGAAGGGCTTGGATATCAACCACCACAGTATAAAAGATGTCGGAAATTGTAGCTGGCCAACCCCATGACCAGGATCCCCAGCGTTAATTTCATTTTTATCCCCAGCGTTAACCCCCACCCCCACCCCCCTTCCCCAATCATCAGATTAAGAACAGACTATAAACAAACACCAGCTAATAGTGTCAGCAGATGTCTGAATCATGGGTGTGTTGTTGAAGTACCCCGGAACCTTTGATGAGTTGGCTGAAGATGCCTGTGGAGTATCCATTGTTGATAACTGAATTGATTTTAGTTGAAATTACAAGTAAACCTTCAAGTGTTTAATGCTCAATATTGAGGTCACTTATTAGATGATGCGAATGTAAAGTAAAGTACAAGGAAAAGTATATGAATTAATTATGGAAATGGTAGCTTTTACTCTAGGGAACAGCACTAAGAAGACCTCAGAATAGAAAGGAAAAGGATGGAGGGCAAAAGAGGGAGGAGGTAGAAAAAGAGAGAGACAAGTGTGTGAAGTGTGGGGCTGTGAACTCATCCTGCCCCCATTGCACGCTGGCTGACCTTCCTGTACTTAACCGCCAGAACCAGACCAGGTGTAATCACTTTCTCCAGCCTTCTTCCTGTCTTTCCGTCTTGGAGTGAAGACGGAGAGAGAATGTGAGGGAGAAGGGGAGGGCCAGTCAAGTGGCCTCCGGCCGACCCTACTTGCGTTTCCCTGGAGCCAATGGACGATAAGCCTGACGTGCTATCTGTCTGTCTCCCTTTTTCTTGTTCTTTCCCTCTATTCCTCTCCTTTACGTGAAAATTGGCAGGGTTGGGAGAGAGAGAGTTGTATGTAAAAGCTGTAAAGCTTTGTGTGTGATACGTACACACGTAGAGCACATACAAGAAGACTGAGTGCTGACCCTCAAGTAACCTTGGCTGCTGTCCAGCAATGGAGTCTCTCAGGATCTGGAGTCTGAGCTCTTCTATCTTTAACACTCCACCTCACCTTCAGCTCTGCGCATGGAGCTGTGTCCTGACAGGACAGCCTGGGTTGCTGGGGGACAGAAATGGATATATTTTTTCCATTTTCTTACCTCCTCATATTACTCTCTGTCTGCTCTACTTTGGCTTTTTCCAAACATTTATTTTGTGCTGACCATGAATGTTTTGGTATAAACTCTCTCAAGACACCCAGGCCTTTTCCCTTTAAAAATTACATGAGATTTTTTTTTCTCGTTGTCATTTCCTTACTTTTTCTTTTTGCCATTTATTTCCTTGACTCCTTCTGAAAATATTCTCTGTCTGACAGTAGATGGAAAAAATAGTTTTTGTTTCCTTATGACCTCAATTTCACCCCTCATTGCATTTTACTGGAAAGCCTAAGTGTGCTAAGTCAATCACTAATGCCAGTTTCATTGCCACTCAGATCTGTAAAAAGGTTTTTGGTGAATTCCAGTGGAAGAACAAGCTCTGATGTGACTTTATTGTCTTAAATGGCCAACTCTCGTTTGTTTATGTTTCTTTTTTTTTCTGGAATTTATTTATCTTTATGGTTTGGTGGCTGTGAGTAAGTGGACTTTGGTTAGTAGCCGTTCTGTGACCCGACTCATTGCCGGGTCCATGTCGTACAGTCACACAGAAAGGTTCAACTTAACTGATTATACCTCTTTTAAAGTGTTTTCAAAGCAGTCTAATCAGAAAAATTGCATGAGATATTTACTCCTGTGCATTCACACAATTTTCACTGTTTAGCTTCAGTTAACCCAGTTTAGTGCAGTTGCAGCAGTTTGCCAAGTTCCTTTAATTTCATTCCAATAAGTCTTTAAAGGATGTGATATTTCAAGAAAATAAATGCCAATTCAGTTTGTTTTGATACAGTTTGCTTTATTTATTAAGTCATAAACATATGATTTTCTTAAAAAAAAAATATTTACTGCTTAATATCAGTATTGTGACTATAGCTAAACCGGTTTTCTCTTCTCAGGGCGTGTTATTATTGAAATATGAGCTTCTGTCAAGCTTCATAAAGACCTGCATTAGACATGTGTTAAGGAATACCCCATGAATCTCCCTGGTATTTTTTTTTTTCTTCACTCTCATTTTAGATGTTTGTGACCACCACATGGCTTTGACCGTTCCAGCACACTCTTGCCCTAGTGATAACTCTGCCCGGTCTGAATGGACAGGAAGGTGAAATGGAGGCCACGTCTTCCCAAACTTAATTCATACTCTGCTTTGTCAAACACTTATTAATCGCCAGCAACTCAAAACATGCTTAAAAACAGGAGCAGTGTGATTTCCCCCATGCTTGGAACCTTGGTTCTGAACACCCCAGTTGGTAGATGCAAAGAGAAATACATGCAACATATCAGTGGGCCAATTGCTGTAATTACTGATGCTTGTGTCTTCTTTTGCTCTCTTTTGATTTCAATTAACATGTTCATGTATATGGATAGAGAACTGTTGAACTGGTTATCTTTTTGCATTAAAGAGTTCAATAGGTTTGCATAATATCGCAATGGATTTAATTAAGTCATATTTAATTTAATTTAGTTTTATTTGTATAGCACTTTTTACAGTTGACATTGTCGCAAAGCAGCTTTACATAGTTAAACTAATTATAAAATTATTATAATTTTTCTCCTACGAACCCTACACATCCCTAACGAGCAAGCCCGCAGTAACAGTGGCAACTCCCTCAGTTGACATGAGGAAGAAATCTTAAGAGGAACCTGACTCAAAAGGGAAACCAATTATCATTTGTGTGAAACCATGTAAAAATACAAACCATATTGGAGAAACTTCATTACAGACCAACATGTAGTCCGGTTGGTTATACCACAGCTTTAAGTACTAAATCATTTTAGCAAAACAGTTTATATCACCAGCAGTCATCTGGTGTCTTCTTCACAGTCTCTGAGTGCACATCTAGATCCATATTTTTATCAGCATGATAGATGAGACGATATCAGCAAGATGAGAACTCCAGCCAGCATTAGCACACAAGGATGAACCACATGATGCAGAAGGATCAGGAGGATCATGATCACTGGCATCCTGGAAGAAGCATGTGTACCTCAGCAAAAACACAGAGAGAGAGAGACGTATATTATCATATTTCCAAATCTATCACCTATTAAGCGTCTATTTTGTTTGCTAGTACATTGGCTAGAATGCCAATGATGTATTACCCAAAAATAACCAATAACAGTGGTTTTTCTCCTCTGCAATACAAAACAACAGTCATATGCATCTGGAATGGTGAACACAGGTGGTTTAAAATTTCTGAAATGAACTGACACCACATGGATACCTCACCCTCTTTCTGATATGCCCTTCTAGTGCCTTCATGTTTGGAGTTCATTAATATGAAATAATTTTGTTTGTTTTTTCTGTAGCCTGCTTTCCTGCTTCATGCATGCCACACCTGCAGTATTGACATGTTCAAAGCAAAAGAAACAGAAACTTGAGTCAGTATGCAGCTGCATGGTTACACTGTTGCGCACATACACAAAGGGGAGTCACATTTTGCCCCAGTGATAACTCTGCCTTGTCTGAATAGGCAGGAAGGTGAGAAGGAGGCCATGTCTTCCTAAGGCTAATTCATACTCCTTCTGTCAAACACTCTTACTCTTTGCAATTCTACTAAACAAGTGTCAAAACAAAATTACAAAGATGGACACCCCTATGACCCTGAAAACCATGGTATACTATACAGTATGTGATTTGCATCACCTGTTCTATCAGGTTTGTTAGTAGTAATCATGTTTACTTGTATACTGGGTCGTTCCCACTTTATATTAGTTAAACAATGGACATAAATATTATCCAGACATAACATTCAGATAAAAATAGAGAAGTTACATTATCTGGAATTGACATAATGAATGGATGAAACGAAGGCTGTCTGGAGGTTAGGCAGAGCTAAGAGTCTTATTGTCTGAAGAGGCGTGTTAAATTCACTCCTTGGTGCATGCTGTAGTTGCAGGCAAGATTGTGTTAGAGCTTATGAGCTTGAGCTACAAATATGGGGTTTTTTTTTGCTTGTTTTTTTGTTTGTTTTTTTTGTTTTTGGGCTGAGTAAGCTTCTGCTTATGGATGCATCATGCTGAATGATGAACAGCCCAGTGTTTGAAGACTTAAAAGTTGTTGCAAAGGGAAGTCGAAGGGCATAATTTCTGTCTATACAGCAATGTAACAATGTTTTATGAGTAATACTAAATAATTCCATGTAAGTAAAATGGGAAGCCAAATTATGTTGGTAAGCATAATGAACTTGGCCTGTGACGAGTATGAGATCTGTGTGAAACTTTAACCTGAATCTATTCTGGTTTATCCAACTGAGGAGAGCATGTGAAGGAGGCAAGATAGGAATCTGTGAATATCTTGTGCCTGTGTCAAATTTATTGAGATTCTATAGTTATATTAAAGGAATTACGGTGTTTCTTGAACGAGAATCTGAAGCCCCCACAAGTGTTTGTAGAAGAGGGAAGTGAGCATTGTAGTTAGTCTGTTGGGCTTTTACACCTGAGCCTACTGGACGTGAGTCTTTGCATATACGTCTGAGTATTTTTTATTGGTACCCATATTTATACTGCTTGGTGGAGAGATGCACACACTTGTGGTTAAGACCTTGTCCATGGGTTTTAGCAAGGAAGGATTCTAGCGGGGATTTGAACCCACAACCTTTGCACCCTAACCTCTACACTACCGGCCTATTTATCTATCTACACTATAAAGTTAACATTATAATCAGTGTTAGTTGTAGCAGCCCACGCATCAAAAAAGTAGTGAATGTGTAAATTATCAGAAATGGCATAACTTTTCTTATTTACTGTAAGTTTAGAGGAGAGAAAGAGCAGAAAAAACTTAAGTGAAAGGTCTCATGGGTGGGCTTTTTTTTGGTGATGTCATCATTACCATAAATAGCTATTACTCTGTGTAAATTGAGTAAAATTGCAATTGCATACACTATTTGTTTCTGAGTACATTAAGGATTGAATGGGGCAAATTTGAATGAGCAAACAACAAATTAATTAAATGCAACAAAAGGTACTGAGTTGGGAATTTGGACAAGATACTGAGGCTGAACAAAATTAGTGTGCTATAAAACACTATGTAAACATGACTGATGTAATCAACACTATATTTATTTAAAAATGTGCAAATTTATGAATGAGATTACTAGAAGATTGCTAGAAATTGGGGCAGCCGTAGCCTAAGCCTTAGCTACATTGTCCCTTCCTCTACATTCATGGCTGAAGTGCCGTTGAGCAAGGCACCTAACCCCCAACTGCTCTCCAGGCACTCCCAATGTGTGTGGCAGCCCACTGCTCCGAGTGTGTGCACACTATTTATGTGTGTGTGTGCTCTCACTTTGGATGGGTTAAATGCAGAGGCAATAATTTACAGTATAGTAAAATTAATAAGTAAATAACCAAATAAATAAATACATTTTAAAAAATGGTTGGAAAAAGGCTTAATGCTTCTTTGTTTTTGAATTTTTTAGCGAACCTTTAGACAACACCATTATGGTGGTCTTTATGAACTTATTTATTACCCTGTAACTATTACTTAGTCCAGTGTGCATCTCAAGGGCCTACTGTATATGTGCTTTTGTGGTCTGTTTGACCATTTCGCCACACTGTTGCCCCACTGATAACTTTTGCCTCCCTGGGGAGAACAGGAAGGTGAGTTTGAGGCCGCTCTTTCCTCAGGCTTCTCTCTATAGCTATAGCTTCTCAGACAGAGTGGCCCCAGGATGAATTCTGTTTTCACTCGATCCTGATGTAGCCTGCTAGCTCTGAGAGCTGATAACACACTCGTGTGACCCAAGTTGGGGTTCAGTGCAGAGGCACTGTGCAGTAATCACATCCAGATAAACCAACTACAGTGCACTTTTTCTTTTTGCTGCTTTGGTTTGGTTTGCTGCTTTTTCGCAGGTGAGAAAATGGAAAGTCTAGCATACTTGTAGATTTTTCCAACACATTTATTGCCTGTAAAACATGTGTGAAAATATTTTTGTGTTATTCATTGATGTCATTGACTGGGGTTTTGGATTTAGAGTAGTGTTCCTTAAAGAATATTTCTTCTGATCATGCCAGCTGTTTCATAATTCACCAATATTACTCAAGCAAAAGTGTGACAAGAAAACTGTGATTAAGCTGAAGGTAATATCTATGTGATACAGATTGCAATAATATGTCGATTTAGCAGTTTTATATTGACTAAATTTAATATCTGACATATAAGTTGTTTATTTTTGTTCTGGGAGTGCAAATGGCACCTGAAAAAGCCACTCTTCTTGGTAGCATTTTGGGTACCTGGCTAGCTATCTCACAGACTCAGGTAATCAAAATTTTATTTTGGATCAGAATAATCCGGATTTAGAAATCCTATGTTTGTTATCCAGGATCAGGTAATCCATCTTGGTTTTGTGCCATTTTTTAAAGCAACACTGGATTGGACCAGTCTGATCCAGGTACACCCTTTTTTTTTTTTTTTTTTTTTTTTTTTGGGTAACCAAACCCAGATTACTGGTCCTCTAAATGGGACTAAATGTCACAATGCAAACTGCTGGCTATGAAAGGAACAACAGATAAAATAACCAACATGGCTCACTTTAATTGTTTGAATTTTAAACAGACAGGAAACTGTGCTTGAAAGACCAGTTACACAGTCATCTTAAGCCTGGTTCATCTCTGTGTAATTAATAGACACTGACTTGTTTATTTATTTATTTATTTTTGATATACTGTATTAATTCCCTAAGGGAAATTTGCCTCTGCTTTTTAACCCATCCAAAGTGAGCGCACACACTCGTAGGCGGCACAGTGGTCTGCCAATTTGCAGCGCCCAGAGAACAGTTGGGGCTTAGGTGCCTTGCTCAAGGGCAGTTCAACTGTGAAGATGGAGGAAGGGAAGGTGCAGCTCACTCCAGTACTGCCACACATTTTTCCTCCGGCTTCGGGAATCGAATCAGCGACCTTTTGATCATAAAACCGCTTCTCTATCTATTAGTCCACGACTTCCCAAGTGATGAGTAACAAAGTTCAATGAATAGAACGGTAGTGTAGGAGTTGGGAATCTGGCCTTATAGCAAGGGTTTGAGCCCTGCGCTTGGTGACGGGGTTTATGCGTTAAGATTGACATTTGCATGTTCTCTCTGTGCTTGCGTGGATTTCCTCAGAGGGCTTCAGTTTCTTCCCAATGTCCAAAGACATGCACATTCGACTGATTGACTGTTCCAAATTACCCTTAATTGAAAATGTGTGAATGGTTGTGTGTTGGCCCTGCAGTGCTCTGGTGAGCAGTTCATGATGAATCCTGCCTTTGGCTGAGATAGGCTCCAACCTTTCCAAGACCCTAAACAGAATAAATTGGTTCAGAAAAAAATTTGTTTGATGTTAACAGCTGTTTGGCACATTTTTTTTGGCACACAACATTTTTTCCCCCATTTTTATGTTCTTACTGTGTGGGTTTCATGGAGACTGTGTAAATGTGGACAGCAGGGAGAAAAAATTACTTGATAACCAAGATAGTAATTGAAATAAAAAAAAAAACAGGTTACCAGTCAAAAAACAAATAAACAAAAAAGATTGTCACGTTAAGAGTGGTTGCTCAAGCCCACCTTTTCCTTCACTAATATTTATCATGAATCTCAAATATTTTGCGATTTATTAAAAAATTTTTAGAGTTATGTTTGAATTAATGGCAGGGATGGGAATCACCAGGGACCACTTAATACAGTATTATCACCTAATACCTAGGTGCCAGTTCAATTTATATTGTGTTTCGATATTACAATTTTTTCCTGATTTTTAAAAGAAAATAAAAATTTCAATAAATTGCAAAAGATTCATGAAAATGAAAGTTGACTCATACCTCTAAAGTTTTAAACTCTGAAAGGTCTATTCAAGAGCTTCACAACTGAAATAATATGAGTAATTTAATGTAGTAGCCATGGCCGAGTGGTTAATGCTATGGACTAGGAATCTATGGGGGGCTCCCCGCTCAGGTTTTTCTTTGAGCCGCAGGTTCATTTCAAGCTGACAAACCAGGAAAAACACATTTCTGACAATGGATAATATCTGTTGACTGACAGCCAACATTACTCCTCAGCACTTAGACTGCAGTAGAGGCTGCTGTTCACCTTACTGTGTTTGTGAATGCTTTGAACATACTACCAGAAGACAGGAACTTAAACTCTGCCAATCTTGATAACCTCAGGAGATAACCTTTGACCATTTTGGAGTGCTGTTATTCAAAATGAAATATAGCAAGCAACATTGCAAGCCACTTTCCCTATGCTTCAAACCCTGATAATTCTTCTTATCTCCATCTCACTCAGACTTTATGTTGAGTGATGCCTCTGTATTTTCTCTTTTGCCCTCCCACCTTTCCCTTTTTTCCTCCATTCTTTCTCCCTGTGCAGGCAAGGCCCACACACATATAGGCATGCTGAGTGCTTCCACTTAGCAAGGACTTTTTTTTTTTCGATTAACCATAAAGCAAAAGCTCAAACCCTCAATCCAGGTCGTTGTTCAGATAAGATGTTAATGTTTTAGGGGCAGCAGGGAACATATTGGGGCTTGATATGACCTTGTTGACTGAAAAGTGTCAGTCACTGTCAAAAAATATTAAGCTACAGATAAATCACAGTGGTGGTTACTTTGTTGTGCCAGTAACAGAATATTTTAAGCTATTTTTCGAAGGCTTTGATTAAGAAACGTGATTCCTACCATTACAATCAACAGACCTTCAGGGGGTCATCTGCTAAGCTTTTGGCATGGTTTTGAGAGATATGAGGTTGTTAGGTCTGAAACAACTTCCTGAAAATGTATTAATAAACGGAACATTTCTATGTACATCCTAAAAGCATATTTATTACCCCCCCCCCCCCCCCCCCGTGTGCTCTTTCTTTCTCTCTGTCTCTCTTTTTGTGTCTCTCTTTGTTTGTCTCTCTCTTGCTGTCTCTGTCTCTTGCTGTCTCTCTCTATGTCTCTGTCTCTCTTGCTGTTTCTCTCTCTCTCTCTGTCTCTCACTGTCTCTCTCTTTCTTTGTCTCATTATTGTGAAAAGATTCGTTCACCTGGAATTACTGGTACCTTATACAAGAGGTATTCTGTACTATTTGGACTATTACTACTTATGCACTAAGAAACATATCAGTGCATTCTGATCACTATACTCATGATTCATTCAGGTATTTGAAGGGGCAGTGTCATGGCTGTTTAAAAAAATAAAATAAAAAAGCACATTAATGGTGTTACATAAATGCAAATTTGGTTTATGAAGGCTTACAGGCAATCGTATCGTAAAGGAGCGGTGTCATGATTTTCATCCAAATTCACTTGCCAGCAGTTGTGCAAAGATGCTCAAAGACTACACTGCTGGCAAGTGAATTTGGATGAAAATCATGACACCGCTCCTTTAAAAGACATGTAATGGGGTTGTATTAGCTTTGTTGAGTGTGATTTTTAACATATTTACCAGCCAAAAAAATGGCCTCAATGGCTGGTTTGATTATTCTTAAAATTTTCTTTTTCTTGAGCTCTTCCTAAAGTTGTTGTGGAGATGGGGTGGATAGGACTTGTATATAATATTGTAATATAGCATTTATTATTATCCAGGCTCAGAATCAGCTGAACTTGGTCTGTGAAAGCCTTCAGGCTGCTGGGCAGGTGCCAGAGAATGCACCAAACAATGCTGAAAGCCAGAGGCCAGCCAGAGGTGAGAGACAAAGGGCTGGAGATGAAGGTAGAGATAACGGTGGAATTAATGGAAAGAAAGTGTGATTTTAGGGAGGACTGGAGAATGGATGGTTGGATGGAGAGATGATCAAATTGAGAACAAGAATGTGCAAGTGTGTTTTGTTTAGCAATATTGTTTGAAATAAAAAATATGTCCAGTGTATTCTGACGTACCTTTCGCACCATCATGATGATGATGATGACGTGTATTCAAATCAAGTATGTTATGTTCATGACCCCAAACTGATTGGTTGAGGAATATAGGTACTAGTGCATATTACGCAACATTTTTTTCTTCATCCTGAAATGTGCTGTGTGATTTATACCATTGTGTAGCATTGTGCTGTAAATCAAATCATGTATTTTCATAGTACTGTCCAAAGAGCAACAAATCTGGAAGAATAATAATAACTGAGGTTCGGTTCACCAGCTGACTATTAACGAGATTGGTAATTCCCCTAGCGTTCCAAATAAATAAATATAGCAGTCGGTATAACCATTTAGAGCCCTTATCCAAATGTCCAGTTTGCAGTGAGTGAGACGGAGAGTGTGTGTATAAGCTTGGGGTGAGGATGAGGGCACGAGGGAAACGAGGTCAACACTCCAGTGTGCCGCGTCATGTTTTATTTTGGCTCCCCCCCCCCC
>JAOUQZ010000041.1:11094087-11112846 GCA_028564935.1 Neosilurus hyrtlii
TGTGTGTGTGTGTGTGTGTGTGTGTGTGTGTGTGTGTGTGTGTGTGTGTGTGTGCGTGCGTGTGTGCGTGTGTGTGCGTGCATGCGTGTGTGTTTCAAAGAATGTTTGTGAAAAAGAGAGATAAATTTCGCTCAACCTGTGTGTTGTTATAACTGTTTTATGTGTTTGTTTTTTCATTGATTTCACGTAGAATTCTCTCTGTGTTGTCTCCGTAATGTCAGGTCGCATCAGGTGTATGTGTATGTGTCTGAATAGACATGAGACTCTCAAATCAAGCTATATTTTTGGAATGGAAAAAATTCATACTGCAAAGTGTATATTCAGTAAAGATCACTACAGAACACAGAGTTTGCAGGCCACCATATTTGCTGCTTGAGAGCCAAGATGTTATTCACGTGTCTAAGCAGAGCACTGTCTGTCCTCTGCTGGGAGGGACTGTTCTTTTTCCTGCTGCTCCACCTTGCAACACTATGATGCAAATGGAAAAAAGGTCATTTGACAACGAAATCAGATTCGCCGATCATCAGTGTGTCTGTTTTGTTTTTTTTTGTTTTTTTTGGTCAAATGGGACCTTCAATGCCACTTCACACAGGCTATTTATGTGAGTGACTTGCAGTGAGATTGAAAGAGAGTGGCACTGGGACCTTTGGTGGAACATAAAAAAAACCCCTATGGAAAACCTTTATCACTTCTTTCACACATCAAGCGAAGGATTTTTAAAAAAATAAAACATGCCACTGATCTATCTGTTATTAATAATTGAATGAAATTAAAATCTGCTGCTTCAAATGTATCGCTTTCTAACAGGAAGTAGATGGCTACGGTAGTGTGCAAGTGAAGTTTGCTTGTCCTGCGTGCAAATGATGATTGTGTAGCCAAATAGCAATTGGGAAATCACTGCATTGTCTAATATTGTAATATTATTACTATTAATATTATTGTAATAAATATTATTTTAAGTGTTATTTTTGTTATATTTCAGAATAGAGCTCTAGTATAAATAAAGTTTGTCGGAAAATATTGTTATATTTAGGATGATCTGAACGGCAGTTATATTGTAAACAGTGTTTAAATGTTAATATTGGTTTATGTTATTGTAATTATTCTATTATTCTATCATTATTACCATCTTTGCATTTAGTTAATATTAATAAACACAGAAGCACTTGTGGGGTATGTTTATATTGAGTGCCATGCGACTACATGTTGATTATTGAGTTTGTTTGTAAATAATATTTTATTTTCTTTTTACAAATCCACATTTCACTTAGTTTAAATATGAATGTTTTATCTCTCTTTCTTTTTTTTTGTTACGTTGTTTCTTAAATGTACTTGGCAATTTTATAAAACCCTGTAATAAACTATAATGTGAAAAGCCATGGCATGTGACTTTCATTTGCTGTTGTATTGCGGTGCAGTGAAACAGTGGGTAGTTTTTGACACCTCATAGCTCCAGGAGCTCGGTTCAGTTCCAGACTTTACTTAAGTCAATATCTGTTTGGGATTTTATGTTATTCCTGTGTCCATCTTGTGCATGGTGCCATGTAAAGCACTGGTATTCCATTGGTGCTGTGCTCCTACCTCACCTGTAATTATACAAAGCAGTGGGTATAAAAAAAAAACGATTCCCTTCAAAATATTTACATTTTGTTGCTTTGCAGCCTGAAATAAAAACACACACAGTTCTTTTACCCTTCAGCCATCAGGTTGTGAGGGTGTTGTCATATTCTGTGTCTGCGTTGCATTTTCTGTTGCTGTCCACAACTTTAGCATCTAATATCTCAACAACTACAAATACTAACCTATTGAAATTTTATATAAGCATCCTCTATGCTTGAGCCTCTAAAAAGAAACTGTTGTTTTGTTCACCTTTGACCTTGTCACAATGAACTTAACCTCAGAATTTTGGCCCAGCTCTTTCTCAAGAACTGCCGGGTGGATCATTCTGAAATTTTGCATACAGGTTTCTTATAGAGTATAGATGTGCATAAGCTTTTTGTTTGACTGTTGACCTTGTCACAATGACCTTGATCTTATAAATTATTTCTCACAATCTGCTGGGTGGTGAAGGATTTCAGATCCTATCAGTATTTTTTCAGCTGCCATTACTTATTGCAGGGTGGCATGGTGGCGTAGTGGTTAGCATGTCCACCTCCCAGCAAAAAGGTCTGGGGTTCGAGTGCCAGGCTTGTCAATGGCGTGTAGTTTGTAGTTTGCATGTTCTCCTGTGCTTGTATGGGTTTTTTACAGGTATTCTGCTTTCCTCCCACAGTCCAAAGACATACACCTTTGGCTAATTGGCTGTTTCAAATTGCCTCTGTGTGAGACTGTGAATGGTTCTGGGTGTAGCCCTGTGATGGATTGGTAAATTGTTTATGGTGTACTCCAGTGTCAGATGAAATAGGTCCTAGGTTCCCTGCAACTCTATGAGGATTTTGTGCTTTGGCAACTGAATGAATGAATTAACTAAATGCAAGGCATAACAGCAAGTGAAAGACATCATAGCAACAACAACAACAACAAAAAGAAAAACAGAATCATTAGAATGGTTAAAATGTCACCTTACTAAACAATTTCAGTTCTTGATTATGAATTTACTGTACTTTTATTGATTGGTAAAGCCTATGAAAATTCTTGTACCCAATTTTTGTCTCCTGACATGTGTCTGTCCAAAACGTTATCCCTGAGATCTTATGGCAGTGTCTTGCCACCCATAGTTGATTGATTGCTTTCAGTTACACTTTCAAGCAGTGGAATGCTCTAAAAATAGTCTAATAGAAATAGTCAACTATTCACAGTTTAGCTAGATGTTTCATACAGAAGGTGAATCTGATAGGTGATTGAGTTTACAAGTATTTTTACGAGGGGGTGGTCCTTTAACCATCTTAGTGATTCATTCATTCATTCATTTTCTGAACCACTTAATCCTAATTAGGGTTGTGGAGAGGCTGGGGCCCATTTCAGCCGACTCTGGGTGAGGGCAGAGTACACCCTGGACAGCTCACCAGGCCATCACAGGGCAGAAACACGGTAACGCAGCCTACTCTTGACGAAAATTAGCAATGGTTCTTTTACACACCTCTCACCACAGACAGTGAGAGGCATGGCTGGCCTTTGATAACCCAATAAACTGCAATGGGGGACAGCAGTGACAACCCGTTGATAGTGGGGCTTGAACCCCCAGCCTTGGGATCAGTAATCCAGCACTCTACCCACCGGTTTATTTTATATTTTTATCTGAACTGATGCTATTTTATCTTGCACTTGGTGAAAATAAGTCACATTGAGTGGTATAGTTCTGCCTCACAGCAGATGGTCCTGGGTTTGAACTCCATGCCCAGAGAGGTTGTTTCTGTGTGAAGTTTGCATGTTCAACTCATACTAGCATGGGTTTCCTCTGGGTGCTCTGGTTTCCTCCCACAGTCCAAAGACATGCACATTAGGCTAATTGGATACTCACGATTGCCTCTAGGTGTGAATGGTTGTGTGTTGACTCTGTGATGATCTGATGAGGTATTAAGGGTGTACCGTGCCTTCACCCAGAACCAGTTGAGATTGGCTCCCGCAAACCTAATAAAGGAAAAAGCAGTTCAGAAAAGTAAAAAAAAAAAAGTGTTTTTCTTTCAGGCTCCAAAGCAACAAAATGTAAATATTTTGAAGAGACGTGTTCTTTTCTATATTCACTCTATGCTCACTAAAACCTTAATCTGGTTAAAGTGGATACATTTAATTTTTTTTTTAACACAAAATATACATATTCAGAAAACAAGAAATCTACTGTATAAACCAAAGAATGAGGTTCCCTAGGATGCTTTTTTTCAGCAGGCAACACAAGTTTTTGATTATGAATAAACACATTTTAGTTGTCAACCACAGTTATTTGTCATTGTCCCACATTAAGTGGAGACCACAGAACACTCTTTTGATGATCTGTGGTGAAACCTTGCCTCCAGTTAACTTGTTTTGTGACAAAGAAAGAAGCAATTAATTATACTGCATTACTCACTTTCATGCTGTGTCATATTGATTAACCAGGGTCATTCATGCACACAAAGGTACATTTTTCACCATATAGACAGTCTAAAATCGTATGACATCATATTTCCTCCATAATGATCTGTTTAATCGTCACTGCATGCGATCACAAAAACATTAACTTCCTCTTTCTTTCAAGTAGAGCAGCATAGGGAACAGCCACAGAGCATAGTTTTGCACACAACAGCTAAATCCAATAAAAGCAAGATGTGATGTCTGGCATATTCACATCAGAGTTGGTACACAAACATAACTGAAAAAACATCTACACCAACACAATTTATTGACATCCTCTTTTTTCTTATACACAGAAAGTACTACAGGCTACTCAGTCCTGAAAACATCATACAAATTCAGTCAGATGTAAGCAGAAATAGTGATAGCATTTGTTGTGGAAGTAATGAATCACTATTTACTGATTAATCTAATTCCTTTATAAGTTTATTAAACTTTGCTGGATAATGATGAAGTGATTGAGTGCTTAACCTAAACCACATGTTAACTGTCCGTGTGTGACACCTGAAGAATGATATTACAGATTGATCTCCTGTGCATGGTTTAAGTATGACTAATATAAGTTGTATAAGTACAAAGAAAAATAAAAAAATTGGGCCTCGGGGAGTGATAATGACCTCAAGGGGCCAAGCATTGACAGGAAGGCTTTGGCAAGAAAAACTGGAAACAGTTGGAAGTTGCATTCAAAGTTTCAGATTTCAATCAGATCAGTGATGATGATGATGATGATGATGATGATTATAATAGAGATTTTTGCTGGTATTGGCTGAGAGCTGAAAACAGAGAAAAAACGGTTCTCTGCACAACAATTTTTACACTTGGATGCACAAAACTTGAAGAAAACTCTGCATGTTATAGCACACATTATGTTAATTATGGCAGAAATATATTTGTATATAAATATAAGACCCACTTTTATACCCAACTGCCCATCTCTACATCAGCCTCATTAGCCACAGTGACTCCACTTGCTCTATGCTCCTTATCAGCTCATATAAAGAACAATAGACTCCTTTCAGCTTCCAACCCCCACAAACTTCCACCTCCAAGCCAGGAATTCTGATTTCCGACCGCAGTGTCTGGGAGTGTGCCTGGGAGCAGATATTTGGACAACATGGAGATGCGTTTAGGGTGATTGGATTCTTTCATTGTTCTCTAAGGAAAATGCTCAATAAGGGAGCCACAGTCCCTGCTGGTCCTCGACCTCTCAGAGCCAGCAAGTCCCTCATCTCCACAACATTCTTGAGGAGGTTTCAAATGTTTATATTTCTGCTGCAGACATGTTGCCAATTTTCCTCAATTAGGCACACAAAGGTTTCATTGAGCAGATATAGAAATCCTTGGGCATGCTAGCCTCATGCTTTTAAGTGCAGAGCTATGATGAGGAAATAATGTAGTGTTTTGTTTTTCATGGATGTATCATTTGAAAGGAGATATGTCCAGGAGTGGTGTATGGGGGAGAAGGGTCCGTCCAAAAATAAGCAGATTTTTAAAAATTATTTGTGTGTGTGTGTGTGTGTGTGTGTGTGTGTGTGTGTGTGTGTGTGTGTGTGTGTGTGTGTGTGTGTGTGTGTGAAACTAACTATGTTTTAAGAACAAATACGTCTCACAAATACTGTTTTACTTAAGGCAATGAAGCAACATGATAAAATTTCTGATACGGTTGAATCTTATTAAGCGCTGGCTCCAGCAGTTTATCAGCAGAAGAGATGAAGTTAAAATGATTGTAATCCTTTTTACTATTGACCACAAAGCATGCATTGCTCATGCTGAAATAATTTTCTTTTGTTTAAAAAGATAGTGTGTTCATATGTTAATTATTTGAAAATCTATCTCCCAGCTTCACAGTTGTTCATCAGAACATTAGTAATATTAGTAACTTTGGTTTTTCAAAAAAAAAAAAAAAAAAGTACCAATATTGGAACGTGCATCATCACAAAGCCCTAGCACTGCACAATTTCAATCTGGAAGTAATTGCTACAAGCTGATGTGGCTTTAAGCCTTCAGCTGTAGAGGCAGATGAGAGTGTTGACAAGACTTTAAGATGTGAGTCCATGTTTGAACCAACTCTGAACTATGGCCATTCCCCGAGGAAGTACTATTAAGGTAAATGTGGTTCCATAAGTAGTGGAGAACTCTTTCCCATGTAGTGCTGTATTACAGAGCAGCAATATTCCAAAACCATTATAGAAAATGAACCAATTAACACAATGCTCTAACTGAACATGACTCACTTGATTCACAAGTCCGAAGGTCTGACTCATCAGATCTTTGGGAAGTCCCACTGAATGTCTTTTGAGCAGAATCTACAGGAGTAGTACTGATACACATAAGTTCACTAACAGTTTCAACATGGTTCTTAGGCAACGATAAAAATTATCCTTTTGGGTTCACTTTCTTTTCTCTCTAAATTCACAATCCTCCCATTGTACTTCAGACCTGGCACACCAAGTACTTAGCTTCTTACTCCTCGTTCTGACACTGAGTGGGCAAGAGTCTGCGTAGATGTGCGCATGCATATGTGTGTGTGTGTGTGTGTTTCCGTGTGTGTCTGTGTCTGTGTGTCCCTGTCTATGTATGTCTATATGTGTTTAGTGTTGTTTATGAACAAAACTTTTCAGAGGAAAGGAAGCAGAGTTCTGTTAATTGCCTGTGGTCTGCCTCTTAAAAATGATTCAATCTGGGATCGTTTTTTGGATTAATAGTTGGAAACCAACTACATGATTCATAAACACTCACCAGGAAAGACTTGGACACAAAACTCCAGTCAAATATTGAAGTGAGAAATCACACCACTTCTTACACTGAATATTTTTCCTTTTTGTGAAAATGTTGTTTTAATTTTTTAAATGTAAACCACATCATAACAGGGTCATAAAAATAATTAAATCAAATAACTAAAATATATGTACAATGTTTATTATACAATGTTCATTATAGGAGGACAGCTCTCCAGGCCACTGCAGGGCCAAAACACATACAACCATTCACATTCACACTCACACCTAGGGGTAATTCGGAACCACCAGTCAGCCTACTGTGCATGTTTTTGGACCGTGGTAGAAAACCCATAATACCCAGAGGAAACCCATGCCGGCATAGGGACCTACGCTCTTTCTCAAACTTCCCCAGAAAGTGGCAGGTACAGTGGTACACAGTGCATAACCCCTCTTCATCGTCTCATCTGAACATCTCATCAACTGATCGCAATCCAATACACATGTATCTTGCACTCTTAGCTCCCTTGGAAAGGTCATTGAAAAACTGGATATCCTCCATTAGGAAAGTACCTTTCCTACTGATGTCACCTGTCTTATTCTCCTTTGGATATTGACCTCCTCTCTGACAAGCTCCAGTCCTCCTGCTCTGTCTATTTTTTGCAATTTCTAACCTGACATTCAACAGCAGCACTCTAACAAAGGAAGAAATGTTCCACACCTGGTTTTCAGCTGTCCCTCCCCAACTGTAAACATCAAAATTACCCCATTCCACCCTCACAAGCACTTTGTATTCTTCCTCCTCATCCTCTCTGCACTGCTTGTCACCAATCTCTTCACCAGTCGTCACAACTTCCACTTGATCTCTTCTTTCTTCCTGGCTTCCAGCATCCTAACAACCCTTTCACATCCTGACTCATTTTCCCTTTTGGTGCAATCATTACTTTCTCTGTTCTTTATCTTCCAAACCTAGGAAGTCTTTGCACACTGCTCCCTGCCTGTCAGATGTGTTAAGCAACAATCTGAGACAATTAAAAGCAGTTGAAAGAAACTTGGATGAAATCTCAATTTGATGCCGATCCCCCTTGTTCTGTTAAAATTATCATGTGACATGATTTCTATACCTTGCAACCCTCTGCCTCATCCTACACCCATTTCTTTTTCATTGCTGATGACTTTGCCACTTTCGCCACCTTGCATAGTCACCTTATTTTATGATTGAAAGAGTTTCATGAGGATGTAGAGATTTGCAAAATGTTCTGATCCTTCCTTTGTAATCCTAAATTTTCCTTAATGCATTTCCCCCTCTTCCTACAAAAGACTGTAAAATATCTTGCCTAGCAATTACTATCAGCCTGCTGGATCTCATCCCATTCCCAATGCTCCAGACCACCATGCTCTCATGAGACCCCTTCATCACATTGGATATAAGGTTTAATTAAAGCTGTAAGATTACTCTGGATGGTACATTTGTACACATTAAAAATAAATACCCTAGAAATTGCATGTATTTGCTGTATTTACTTATTATCTACAGTCTACATTAAATCCCATTCATTAATCAGTGAAAAACTGATTTTGAATTGACTCATATTTGTACATATTTGTATCTGCTGCCACCCAAAAGAGAAGAAATTACCATTTGAGGTTTGTTTCTCTCATGGTTTCATCCTCATATTATGATAGGTAGATTTCTGTAAATTATTTCTGTGACAAAAGGCCAATTATGTGACCCCTGCGCGTGAACATGATAACCCGCAGATTTGTAAAAATGAGAAAATTGAATCTGAATACAATATTTTGTTCACAGATTTGCCAAACTAAAATTTTGGCAACATGTGGGTTATCTGGTACATGCACGGAGCCACAGAATTGTTAAAAGTGCTTCACAGTAAAATTAAAGGTTTTTTTTTTTATATTAGATGGTTATGTACATACTGCTTTTAAGACACCAAGCATTACTTCCATCTTGAACAAAACTCATTTTAGATACTTATATCAGACATCAGCAACTACTGAACAGAAACACTGCTCTTTTTTTTCTTTCTAACATTCTTGGATTTGCTATTTATGATCAAGTGTTCGTTCTATGCTACCAAGAACATACCTCCAAGATCCTAACACGGAGCTGCTATTGAGAAGCATCAGGTCACTGAATAAATCAAACTGTCAATGTTTGTCCTACACCCTGACCCTTCAGCAGCTCTCCTGCCCATCCTCATCAGTCTTGGGGTGCATTTGAACCTGATTCTAGTTCTTAGAATTGTTGCAAATAGTTCTTCCTTCAATGTTTTTAGAAAGCCAAAAAGAGACTTTTTAGTTCCTATTTTCAGGGTAGGTACTCTTTCAGCACAAGAGAAACTATGATGACATAAGTGAATAGTGATTGGTCCAGAACTAATTGTAAATTGATTGTCAAACACAATGCCAGTGCCGCACTGGCAACCGCCATTTTTCAAAATCCATGTAAAATAATAGCTGCAAAAACAGCACCTCTTAGTTTTAGCTTTAAAATGGAAAAAAGCACATATGATCAATGATCATTGCTTAGGTGTTAGGCAAACACCTTGCCTTGTATATCCAAAATTTGGTGAAATTGGGCTTATGTGTCCTGCATATCTATGGAGATTTTATCCTGGTAAAACCATGTAACTCAACAATTCATAATTTTCTCAAAAGGAACTTAAATGCCTTACTAGGTTTTCCATAAACACAAGAGTCTAATCCAGGCTTTATTGAGCATATATGTGATGGAGGAAATACAACACGATTTTGACATGTATAAGCAAAATGTACAAAAGATGTTTTCACTACCATTTCCTGCCAGTGTCATGCATGGTGTTGTTAGGCATGGGAAGAATACTTTTAAAATTCTGACCAAAATAATGAAATATTATGAGTTATCTGCAAAAGTGCGTTGTGTTGTTTTGGTACTATTTCCCCCCCAATGTATTAAAAAGAAAGAAAATCACAAAGGAAAATGTTGTGTCTAAGTAACAAAGATTTGGGCAAATTGTCAAGCAATCAGCAACTGGCCAGGGTGCTTTCTTGCTTTTATACTTCATGTATGAGGTATTGATTATTGTTCCACTAACTCCACATCATGGTTTAACTAAGCCCAGTGTGGGGTAAGCTGGAACATCTGATACCAAATATTTTTATACTCTCTGAAATATGTTGTCACAAAATGATTGATAAAGGAAACAATTCTTGTAAAAACTATAACTTTAAAGACACCTTCCTGAAGTGTGTTCCAAATTAATCCCAGTCTTCCCTATAGTAGCGGCACTCATCATAGCAATGTTCACTTGGCTAAGTGTATTTTAGCTAATGTTAGCGATTTATCTTCTTCTAGACGTTTCCCTAAATTAGATGCGGAGTGTCTGGATGAAGGTAATATTTTTAGAGCGAGCAAACTTTCCTTGCAGACAAAGCGACAACAGCCGTTGTAATAAATATGGATGATTATGCAATACTATGCACATTTCACTGGCCAAAACTGTGATTAGGTAGATTTAGGAAAATGTGAATTTTACAGAGACATGTCGTTGCTATTAGCAGTAACATAACGTTATGTGCTTTTACAAGTCACAATTGCTTTTAAGCAGAAACATGCAGATGGATACGTTTGCTTGAAGAGGTTGTGTGCACCTTCACAGTTGACAACCACTTTTTGGGAAACGATGGCATGACACCTGTCACGAATATGCTATCTGGATAGAAATGTGCATGGGTTTGTAGTGTATCCTCTTTTGAATCATTTAAAAATGTAATCTGTTAACTGTAATCTTCATTTTCACAAAATGTAATAGTAATCTGATTACATCTTATTTCTATCCTGTAACAGAATACAATTATGTTTTGTGTCCAGATGTAGCACCTTTACAGGTAATCTGTTATTTCCCAAGCCTGTTGGTAGGCTTTATTTACTTTAGTGCACTTACCATGAAAGTCAGAGCTCCCTCTTTATGTTAAGAGTATGTTGAGAGTCTGGTTTATGATTTGAATGGATTTCAATGACATTTAAATGGTAAATGTAAATTCCATGTACCATGTTTTCCCAGCAGCCAAAATACACAAGACTAACTCTCACCTTCATTCACACCTTCTTTCTTTAGACTGCCTTCACTCTGAATTAGGCACAGTGGGCATGATGGAGTGCATATGGGAGAATGTGCATAAGTGAAATGTGTGTAACGTGTACTTAAACATAAATGGGAGAATCAAGCACTTAGCACCCATTCAAATCTTGCTCAAGTCTTCATTTTAAACCACATCCTACTGGCTAATATTCACTTAAAATTAAAAAAATAGTGTTTAAGATGAACTCAAATATAAAATGAATTTGATACAGCTGCTCCATTTTTCTGTCTCAATTTAGGACAGACCTTTCACCAGAAATCATTCTCTCATTAAGTTGGCCAGTTTCTTCACCTCATTAACCATGGAGAATGCAAAATAGGATTCAGCCCATTGTAAATGATCACTGATGACACAAAAGGCTTAGTGGCTTTCCTATCTCCATCAGGCCTCCCTTCTCTCACACACGTTTCCATCTCTCACACACATCATCAAACATTTTGAAGAGAAGTTTCCATCTGCCTCACTCGTTCTTTCTTTTTCTCTCTCTGAGTGAGCTTGCATTCTACCTACCTCAACAGTTACCTCACTATAGGTCAAAATCTTAAGCATAGCATATAAGGGTAATGACCTACTTCCTAGTCCTTTCTTTCTGTGAAACACACTCATGTTCATATACAACTCAATCAGCTGCAGAAAAAAATCTGCTACTCTGGGTTCAAAAGTTCATGTCTAGTAGCATGAAGTCAGGTCACAGTCCAGACCAAACTCTGCAACGAGTTCTGGAAAAGATTTTAACAAAATAAACATCAGATGTTCATACCTCTTCTGCTTCCTCACAGCCTCGTAATGATGACTGGATATGCAAAGATTTGCCATCACCAAGCAACAGAATTCCCAGAATAAAGGGGAAAAAATTAGTTATGAGTTGCAGGTTCAGACATGTTTCTGGACGGACACAGAGGAGATGTCACTAATCTGAACTGTTGGAAAGGGACAGCCAAACTCTGTCTTGATTATGTTTTCATAGACTCTCCCACAGCTCTGGGAATATGCTAGGCTAAATAGCATTTCATCCTGGGCATTTTCCTTTTCTCAGACATGATCTTTTATTCATTATTTGTCTGTAGCTGTGGTTATTCCAATGAAAACACACTTTTTAAACACTTCACATGAAGATTCCTTTTCTGGAGGTTTTTCGAGAAAGTTTGTTAATATTTGAACACAACAACAAAACAAATACACACCTTTCTTCAGAAGCTCCGCCTTTAAATTCATGTGCACATATTGCCAAGAGACTAACAACTGTGATAGATGGCCAAATGAGAAAAATCATCATCATCATCATCATCATCATCATCATCTTCATCATCATCATTTATAAGCCATAACAATTTACTTCACCTTTTGGACAATGATTGGGAGCCAACTCTTGACATGGACACTTTAGATGGTCTAGAGCTCCAGCCTTATACAGCATTAAAGTAGACTCTTATCAAAACAAACATTATAATATAAAATGCCATCAGTCTAATGACATGCAAACACACAGGCACTGCATTAAAAACACAACAACGTAAAATAGAAAGAGTGAGTTTAAGTTGTTGTTAGAAAACCTCAGCAGACCATATATTTGTAGCTAAGCTAACATAGATGGTAATGTTACAGTGCAAAGCATTTTAATCTATTTATCAAAACCAAATAATCTCACTCTACTAGCAAACTTTTTTTTTTTAGCCTTTGTGGCTATAAAGTCTTTCGAAAGCATTGTATGGAGAAATACTAAGATATAGAGCAAACAACAACAACAACAACAAAAACAACAACATTTAGAATATAATATATTTATTTGCTGCTAATTTATGTGGACTTTACTTTTAATGGTGGGTTGAATTTTTTATTTTTAATATTATATCATGATATATGATATTTGAATATCCACAAATTAATAAATATCTCAACTGCGTACTGTACATGGCCATTTAATGTTAATTAAAAGTCAATAGTTTTAATAACTATTATTAATTATTATAATTAATTATTAATAATAATTTAGGAATACACACCTTTCTGTAATAGCCAGTGTAAACAGTTTCAGTGGTTTTTGCTACAGTAGCTCTACTGTGGGATGAGACCAGACATACTAGCCTTTGATCTCCATGTGCGTCAGTGAGCCTTGGGCAACCATGACACTCTTGTCAGTTTACTGATGTCCTTTCTTAGGACAGCTTTGCTAGGTACTTACCACTGCATACCAGAAACAAACCACAGTACCTGCCATTTTAGAGATGAATACACCAAGTTGTTTAGTCTTCACACTGTGGTCCTTGTCAAAGTCACTCAGATCCTTATAATTGCTCATTTTCCTGCTTCCAACACATCAGCTTCAAGAACTGACTGTTGTCTTTCTACATAATACATTCTACTTTGTGGTAGGTGTAATATGGGTATGGTAAGGTATATATGCAGGTGTGTAAAGTACCAAGCAAATACCTGTGAGTGTTAAAAATAGTAAAGTGAACACTTCCAAATATATATTAGCTTTATTATAGATGAATAAACTATAGTCATTATGTGCTTATCTATAAAATATGCTTTAAAAAGACAAAAAGATTCATCCATTGGAACTTTCAAAACAAATAGCCAATAAGTTTGGCACCTAGCCTGAGATCTGCTCTCTCGAAAAATGATCTCATGACTCATTCCAGTCCTCTGTCTTTAATAGCAGTCCTGATTGTTAAAAATAAACTCTCCTGGGCTTATGAAATCTCATTGATTAATGCAGTTTTAAAGGCAGAACTGAAGCCTTGGTTGAATTAAGTTTTCATTAATGCAGTTGCCTCCTTCACTAGCAGGTGCCTTTAAAAGTGAGACATTTTCTTTCTGTACTTGATACACATGTTTTACATCTGTGTTCCTCAGTAAAGTTATGCAATATTCTCTGGTTTTGAGCTGAAAGAAAGCAAAACTATTGTTGAAAGGAGTACAATGAGTGCTGGGACTACAAATTATAAATTAAAAGATGAGAAGGCAGGAGGAAGAGGGGAGGAAGATGATGGATAAGAATAATAGTAGTGGAGGTAACGGATGGTAAAGGAAAACAAGGGAGGCTGGAGACCGACTGTAATATAAAAATAATGACATATTGAAGGAAGTATGAATATGGGAGGGAATGGATATGTAGAAAACTCAGCAATTCCACCCAGTCATGTCAGTATAAATGTCAGTCTGAATCCTGTAACTGCTTTTACATTTGGGTGTGTGTGATACCCCAGTATGGCTCTGTAGGGAGCTGGCATTCTGACCAGACAGCCGAAGGTGCTTTTGTAAGGAGGAAGAAGCGAAGAATGGGGGAGGAGGAGGAGGCTGGGGTGCGTGTTAACCTGAGAAAGTGCTCTTGATCTTTACTAGACTCGATACTGGAAAGTTCCCAAGGGTCACATCAGGAACTCTCCTTCACCTCTGTGTAGCTTCCATTTTTACTGATCCTGTCTACTGGTGCATGCACATTCACTTGCTGGTAGCCTTCCACTAAAAAAGACAAGCAGAGGGATTGGATCCAGATGACCCAGACAGACAGGAGAGATATGAACACTGAACTGAGGTTATCTGCATAACATTCATCTGTGATCTTTTATGGTATTTCTATATTGTAGAAACATGCAATATACACAAACACACACACACACACACACACACACACACACACACACACACACACACACACGCCCCACTCATACCTAGGTGCAATTTGGAACAGCCAGTTGGCCTATTGTGCATGTCTCTGGACTGTGGGAAGAAATCGGAGTACCTGGAGGGAACCCATGCAAGCAAGGGGAGGACATGCACAAATGCACAGATTCACACAAAAATATCCGAGACTGAAACACAGGACCTTCTGGCTGTGAGTCAAAGGTTGTGGCTGTGAGGCACTAACCACAGTGACACCTTGCTGTCCAGGATTATTACAGTATATCCCGAAAAGTTTATGCAAAACGCTCAGGACCAGATGAAATGCTCTAGCCACTGACATGTACCCTGGTGGATGAATTCTGAAACAATGGGTATGGGGTTTCTTGTCTTTGACACTGTCCTTACTTTGTCCATTGTACATGGACTTCAATGATGCTCTTTTGCCGTTTGTGTGATTTTTACGATTGATTTTTGGGTTTGGCATAGGTTGTTATTACATGTTCCTCTAGAAAGGTCGGGCATGTAGAGGGATTAGTGGAAGCAGTCAGAGTAATGCAAGAATTTTGAACAATATTTTTCAATAACTAATTGAGTGTTTCCCTATAAGGCCAAATCGAGAGAGGGACCAGAGTACTTTACCATATATGGAAGGGGGTCAGGCCGTGGGTGAATGGGTAGTGTTACATGGTGCACCATGCATGTGCAATGCGTGATTTTAGCAGGACCTGCTGAAGTCTGTCCATGTATTTTGCTCTGGTAAGTACTTTCTGCAGTCCAATAAGGTGTAGTTTGATGTATTCAGTGCTTAGGTAAGGTTAAGGTGACAGAGTTTCTTCACTGTATTATGTTCTTTTTCAGTGAACTGATTTATATTTTATTAATACTCATGACTTTACTTTATAATGCAGGCCATTGAAAAACCATTCTGGAGAACTACATTCAGTACTGTGTATAAACTTACACTTAATTCATAAGCGATCATAGCAACCTATTTGTTTTATGGTTCTAATAATATGCGACAGTCAGTAGAGGAGACAGACGTTCAGTTAAATTTCAGTTACACCAGCTACTACACAGTGTAGTGAGTGTGCGTGTGTAAAAAGAATGACATATTTAATTCTGACTAAGACACACACACCTACAGGGGAACTACAGTGATGTGTGTTTTTTGTGACCAGTTGCAGGGCTTTTCCTGCAGTCACTCTGATAACTGTTTTGTTTTCCATTGCATAGCCCATGACCTCCTTCTGCTCTTTGGTTTTACACACACTCCTACTCATTACATCACCTATTTCCACTGCTGCAAACAGATCACAAATGTGTTCTTGCCTTAACGTGACCTATGTGTATAACATTAACAATAAAACATGTGACGACATTTCGTCATTACGTAATGAATGTGACGTGACAGTGAACTTTTCCACTGTTGCTTTAAAAGTTATGTGTGGGCATGTTGGCTTTCTTATTACACGAACGAATCAAAGTGTTACCAGTACATGTTCACCCTTTTGATACAGACAGACATGCTATTAAATAGTTTTATTAGGTTAGTTTACGTCATAACCTTGTGTAAGCCATTTGTGTGCGAAAGAGAAAATGAAAACATTCAGGTCCCTGAGGTCACACAGATGTAAGCTGAACTCATCATCCAAACAGCCCTGCATGAAGCTGTATTAGTTCACCAAGGGATATGAATCAGTCTTAGCTTACATGACAGCCACTTTTAGGAACATGCTATCCTCTAGCCATAACCTGCATGCTACTGTCCTCAAGCATCAATGGTCTGTATGGTTACTGAAAATAATTTGAGAGAAAGGGTACATGTATAAACAGATTTAAAAGATATACTTTATGACAAAGTCATTTTTGCATCCTTACTATTAGCTTGATGATAAGGGAGAAGAAAACAGAAAGGCCCTTTGACCATCACTCATCAGTCAAATTCTACACTGTCTTTAGCACATAATGTATGTGCATGTTTCAGTACTCTCTGGAATGACCAAATTAAATCATTAAAGAAAGTTTCACAGGCTTTCTGACAGTCAGGGATGATTCATTGTCTTGCTTGACTGAAATAGGAAACAGAAAGTAGAATAATAAATAAAAACAAAACAAACCAGGACAAACAAACAAACAAACAAAAAGCAATCAGTCTCGCAGGGTACTCCAATGCAGCATTACAATATTTGTAATATTTCAATGATCCAATATTTTTAATCACCCAAAAAATTAAGGTAGGTTCAAACAAACAAATAGTACCATGCTCTACCAGGAACAGGGTTATTAAACACATCTAGATTTAAATATTCAAAAATTAAAGCGGGAATGTTGATTCATCATACCATATACAACTTTCATATGTCTTGAGTATTAACCAAAAACAAAAGCATTGCCTTCTATTCCAGTACTTTTGTAGAAGATTCTATAATTTAATACATTTGGGAATCATGATTAATTGTAGTCCATAATCCCCCTGTGCTCATCTGACAAATATTTTTATGAAGTGCTGACCATAACTGATTCCCATCTCTACCCCAGTCCTACACCACCTACCGATTGTGGCAGATGTTCATAAGAAAGTGCTTCTGAAGCCTTATATCCTGTTTGCATGCTTTCAATTACCAGATAAATAAATAAATTATCTGCTCTTTTCCCAAGCACAATGGATCAGGAAACGTTTTGGACCTTTTCCAATTTGATTGTTTCTGAAACTGATACAAGATGTGCACTATGCATCCATGACATCATCAGGTTCTATGATTATACGCAAACTTATACAGCCTTCTGCTATGGCATGGCAGGATATGTCATCTCTGTCACTCTGTCTGAGTGAATTGAATGTCTGTCTAATACCTACTGTAGCTCTTCAAGGTCTATAGAATTTGCATCATCAACAGTAAATCTTTTGTACACTATAGACCATATGAGGAGGAATAATCACAGAGGAGAGAGAGAGAGAGAGAGAGAGAGAGAGGGAAAGAGAGGAAATTTTTTTTTTTGAAGAATGCTGTGCTGATCTGTAAGTAATTTGGCGGTGGTGCTGGTTTGGTTTATTCATGTCTCTCTGAGCCCTAAGGGGGTTTACATCCAGTCAAGCCACTGTGAGGCAGAACTGAGAGGAGGGATTTCTCAGAACTGAGAAACAGCTAGGGACTAGGAGAGCGAGGTGGGGGGGGGGGGGGGGGGGAGAGGTAGAGAGGGGGAGAGAGAGAGAGAGAGAGAGAGAGAGAGAGAGAGAGAATTCATAATGCATCACTGTATATCTGTATACAAAGGATTCTGGATTACATTCAGTAATACTACTTCATCAACACTCCTAACAGCATAAACATCTTTTTTTCTCTCACTGCTGTTGACGGATGATTGATGAGCTTTAAACCTGTGTTTTTCATCACAGTGTAATATAAAAAAGCAAGTATGTTGAAATTAAATTAAAATGATTATCAAATGAACGTTAAATGAATACCAGACACACCGAGAAAAAAAAATTTATGTTCTGATTTTGTTTGCTTGATATCACCTGGAAAACATGACCACTCTGATATTCATAAATTTACATGTAGTAAGATTTGGTTTCTGGGTTTCAGAGACAAAAAAATTACAAATTCCTACCTCTGTAACAGAGTAGTACATTAGATCATTTATAGTAGCCATTTGTTATTACAGAGGGCACTTGAAGGGATTTTGCTTAAAATAGGTGTACAAATATGACGATATTAAGCAAAATAAAAATAAATTATTTATTCAGTTTATTTACCCTGCACACCTACATAGCAACTAACAATGCTTGATTGCATAAAACAAGCAGATCAATCGCATACAATGAATATTAGTGATACTTGATAAATATGGACAGCACACACACACACACACACACACACACACACACACACACACACACACACACACATTTATATATTTTCCACACATACATGTTACACTGGAGCTGTCGTCTAAAGGTTCAGAAAGCAGTACTTGTAACTGAAAGTTCCCAGTTCAATTTCCAGGTCTAGCAGGGAAACATCTATGGCTGAAGTGACCTTGGGTGCGATGATTAATCCCCAAGTGCACTGCTCCTGTGCCTAGTGGTTGTGCATTCTCACTACTGGTGTGTTTGGATGAGTTAAATGTAGAGGTAGGATTCACTGTATGTGTGTGTGTGTGTGTGTGTGTGTGTGTGTGTGTGTGTGTGTGTGTGTGTGTGTGTGTGTGTGTGTGT
>JAOUQZ010000041.1:11125454-11137935 GCA_028564935.1 Neosilurus hyrtlii
CACACACACACACACACACACACACACACACACACACACACACACACACACACACACACACACACACACAGTTACACTAGCCAGCTTCTAAGACCTGGGCCTTGTTCAAGGTCACAATTGTCTTCCTTCCAGGAAGCTCTTTTTTCTTCTCCTCTGTTGTTTTTATGAGCTTGTGTTTTCAGCACAGAGGGCAAAACCTCAACATAGCAAGGCTACTACATCATAATGCAACAGCAGAGGCTTGAAATTGTACCCTGGGTTCAAGCAGCCACTGTGTAGAACAGCCAGAAACTGAATGGAAATTAACTGAATTTATGTGGTATCAATAGCATGAAGTGGCAAGTGGCTGACCAACACAGAACAATAGTCGAGTTTCGTACAAACAAATACTTAAAAGCACACACGAAAGCCAGAACCTCAGGGTCCAGTCAGCAATGACACTTACTGTGGAACACATAATTTTATTCACACTACAGTTCTGTAATCATGGGCTAAAAGGTTTGGCAGTTAGCACTTTATAAACACTTGTGATTTCTTCCATACAAGCAGTAAATATTTTGCTGTCAGAAAAGTGATATTGCACAAGAATTGTTTATGGATACTGGTGGACAACTAGCTAGATTGTGTTTCAAGAAAGATTTTTGAGGCAGAATTAAATACTATCAGTATCAATATCAATATATATATATATGTGTGTGTGTGTGTGTGTGTGTGTGTGTGTGTGTGTGTGTGTGTGTGTGTGTGTGTGTGTGTGTGTTTGTTCATAGTGCCCTTGTTCTCTGGGATCCTGATGAAGAAGAGAAGAAGGGTAAAGTGACTGAAACTCAATGCCAAAATGTGCTCCATGCTGAGCCGGCCCACTTTAAGCTGCTGCTTAACCAAGTGACCTCAGACTGACTTTCTGTCTAAGGGTCATTTGGGGAAACGGTTAATGAAAGCCTAATGACCGTGTAGTCAGGACAGATGTATTGAGTAGACCTATCAAGGGAATAGCTCAGAGAGCTCAGTGTTTCTTTTGCAATGCAATAGGATTACAGTCAAACTTGAACTTATTGACATTACAATTCATATTGATCTTTTTGAAGTTACAAAAACATGAAAACTAGTTAAAGGCTGCTAATTTATTCATTCATTCATTCATTCATTCATTCATTCATTCATTCATTCATGCTCAGACATGCTTGTCATTCATCAGACAAAATGCTTTGTAATATACTTTAGTTTTGTTACTAAAATTCCTTGAACTTTCTTCAGCCTTTTGTATTGTTTTATGAACAGAAATGAACAGGCTGGATTGGAAATCATCTTGTTCCATATGTGTTTACGTATTGATGATGGAGAATTCAGGGTCAACTCAAGTTAGTTGGCAGCTGTGTCCTTTTCAGAAGATAGAAAATGAAAATTGAGCAGGAACCCTGTAATTGCACATTGGAAGCCTGTGGCCCTTGACAGAGTTTAGGTTGACTAAGATAAATTGCTGGAGCTCAGCAGTGAAACCCGCCATGAAGTCGCCTCTGGCTGCCTCTACACTGCTGCTGATAAAATAAATGGAACGATGTAACAGTGGTTATATATACACGATGTAAAAATTTGGTCAAAGTACATGTGAACTAACATACTGAACATATACTGACTACTCAGTTTCCTGCCCTTGCTTTGTTTGTACAGACTGTGTGTTAAGCCCCTTGCCTCCTCAAGCCACTGACACATTCATAGATTTTGGTATTGAGACAAATGCTTTCTTTGTGATACCCTCAGATTTATTTCTAAGGAAGTGAGTAACATTCCTCCTCAACCCAATGTTTGTTTTAGAGTCTCAGTTACAAATACAGATACCTAAGTAGTGCAAAAGCAGAGGTGTGTCTTTTTTTGTTTACTCTTAATTATATGTCAGTTCAGTGGAATGGGGAAACTAGTGGTATCTGCCCACTTGTGACTGGGTAATACTCCAGGGAAGGGCGGTGCTGCCTGGATGTTTGAATATCTGCGGTCGGAAGTGAGCTCTGAAAGTGGAGGCAGATGAGCTGGAAGACCTGGCCATGGATGGCAACCGGCAAGGGCTCTACATAACATATGCTATTCCAGATACATGCCGAGATAAAATAAGAGTTAGTGACAGGAACAAGGTGAGAAAGGTTGACAGTGCAAATGTATGAAGCAAACAAAACAAAACCAAAACAAACAAAAAACATAACACTGTTTAAGTGGTAACTACAAGAGTGTTGGTATTTCCTTAAACAAAGATACCATTTACCTTGTCAAATACTATATACCAATATTGTACCTGGTCATAAACAGGATAAATCTTTGATTATTGACAAAAAGTAGCTTTACAAGCTAACAAATGTATGTTCAGCTACAAATCTCATAAACCTGTTTGCTCTCTTCACCCACTCCACAGGATTAATAAAGGTTTTGTTCTTTGGCAATGCCACCAAACCGCAGCATGAGCTATGATGAATAAAACAACTTTATGAGTTCTCTGCTTGGTGTTAAGTCATTTCACACTGTATTATTGAATTCTGCTGTTTGGAGTTTATGTATATGTTTCTTTTTTAATGATCTGTTGAATTAATTTCCTATGTGAGGGCAATAAAAATGAAAACCTGAAAAAATTATGAATAATTTTTTATGTGCTTATTAGTTTCATGAGCAATGAACAATTACAGTACAAATTAAGTGCCATTACTTTACTTTCCTCATGCCATGAAATTGTATTTTTGTGTTTAGCGAGGAAGGACTTCCTGCCAAGTAACTCTAATATACAGCAATCCAAAGAAATAATCAGTAAAGTGGAAGAGAGGTAAAACTGGCTTTGCATATTTTAATACAGTCAGTGACATATTATGAACTTTGGGTGACATTACATGAGCTCACCCATTCTACTGCCTTCCCAAAAACTATGACATTTACAGCAATCCTAAATGAAACAAGCTGGAAATACATATTCGGCTAAACCAATCAGATTTCTGCATGCTTTTAATTCCACTGGACAGCATTTAAAACATAAGTGCCCATAAACACCAACATATATAAAATAAGCATTTACACAGCTTTAGCTATACACAACTAATCTGCTCTGATCATTTCTTACTGAAAGTAGTATAAGCTGTTATATTTGGGCTATTAAATTTTTTTATTAAATGTTCAAAGCTAGTCCTCCATTCTGTGTATTCTGGAAAAGGATTACCTGGACGTTCTCAACAAGCTGAATGTGAACAAAGATTCTCATGAAGACATTGATTCAGGTATGTTGATAGTTGATCGACTGACCTGATTATATTTCAGTGCACCCCTGTGTCAGTGTTGCCTTCTGGAGCTTTTAACTAGCTGTTGGATCATAGTTTATTTTGTGGAGTCCCCGCTTCCACTCTGTACATGTTCCTTAATCATTCCAGGGTGGTAATAATTTGTGTTCCTCTCTAGCACTCTTTGTTTTTGGGCTTCACATGCTACTTCTGAGATACCAGTGATCCTTACTCCTTCTGTCTTCCATACGTGCCTGTCCAGCATGTCGACAGAGACACCTGAAACAATGACAAAATAGGAATTTGGATGTGTGACTTGATTGTTGTGACGTCTTGTTTTATTTACACCTAATTCACCTTTGTTCTTATTTATAATAATAATAATAATAATAATAATAATAATAATAATAATACATTTTACTTTTTTTATTTATTACAGATTATTAAAGATGTACAAGTAAAAGCAACTGTATTAAAGTAAAAAAAAAAAAGAACTAAGAACATAGCAGTAGCCTCAGCCAGTAAAGTTAAAAATGCTAGATTCTGCTAAAAAGTGCCATAAAGTAAAAACTAAATAAGAATGAGTATAAGAAGGACTAAGAAAAAACAGTAAAATAACAGTAACCAGCAAGGATACCTAAAAATCAGATCCTGCTAAAAATAAAGGTTTTATGTCATTTTTTAAATTCCTTGGTACTCAGTGGTGTCCTTAGATGATCAGGGAGGGCATTCCATAGACATGGAGTGGCGGAACAAAATGCCCGATCACCCGTTAAGCAGAGCTTAGTCCTGGGAGGAAGCGGTTTGAATTTGTAGAGCGGAGGGAAGGTGTTGATGTTTGTGGCTAATTCTATGGAGATTCGGAGATTGGCATTGCCATAGATGCATTGGTGAGTGAGAAGGGAGACCTTATATTCCATCCTGGCGGAGATGGGAAGCCAGTACAGTGAATGGAGAAATAATGTGTTCATATTTCTGCACTATCAGGATCATTGTAGCGCTGTTCTAAATGTACTGTAGTCTCTGTAGACTCTTGCTAGGATCTTGTTGAGAAGTGCACTGTAGTAGTGGAGTCTTTTATCTTTAGAATTTTAGTCTCAATTCTAATAATTTGTGTCTAGAATTGACCTTTTTTCAGGTGCTTTTACTCTGCTAAATATTTTAGTGACATAGAAGTGACTTTCACTTTAGCCTTTTATTTGGTACCATACCATTCAGAAGTCATTTCAAGTTCCCTCCCTCTGTGTGGTGGACCTTTTAAAGAGATTTTGAGGGAGTCACACCATGCAAATGAAATATGACAGAAGCAGGCTTTGCACTGTGTGGGTGATTAACATCCATGCAAGTACAAAAAAGCAGAAATTGTTTTTTGAAAATTTCAGTTTAGTTTGATCACTCACATAAAATGCTATTAAAAGACTGGTAAGCTCCAATAGATGTAAAATATCTTTTTGTATCTCTTCACTCTTAGAGAATGTTAAATACTTAATTTTGTTTAGTAAAGTGCTTAATAGGTAAAGTACTTGAATTAAGTTTTATTGTAAAATGAGCTGAAAAAGCAGCTTCCGTGACTACAAAACTGGAGATTGCAGATTCGAATCCAGGTTGATGCCATAGGCATCCACAGCTTAGAGTGTATGGAAGCTAACTGTCAGAGCTTCTCATGGGAGCTAATATGCTCACCTACCTGTCATTTACTTGTTATTTGCCAGTCGTGCATCGGTGAGCTCATTCCTACAAAGTCTGGCTTAGTCCAGGGAGTTTATGGATGGGAGACAGATGTGTATGATCAGCAAACAGAGAAATGTGAACAGATACTTGAGTCATGTGAGTTGTCAGGTGACATTACTTGCAGTGCACAGGTTAAGACTGAGGATTCTGGGATAATGAGTTCATAGCTGTTGTCTAAGGAGTAATGTCAGACTGAGTCATAGTAGGGACTGTTTATCAGTATCTGGGAATTGCTGACATATGAGATAATTACTTTCTAGCACTGATGGACATTGCTCAAGTATGGATTACTGTATGTGCAGAAGCAACATATGTTTATTTAGAATTGTGTATTAAAAATAAATAAAATCCACAACGACATATTTTCCCACTCATTTGCACCTAACATGGTTACTTACTGGATACCCACTCCCAGCTTGTCCACTACCACATAATAGCCACAATTCAGAGAGTGCCAGTAATACTACATGCTTCCTTTGAGACATCATCATCTTTCTGAGCTGTTTCTCATGTTGTATCATCAGACAAGTAAACATTAAGCTTTTCTGTATACTGTACATGACCCAACACACATCCATGATTAGTTAGTTTCACTCTTACTGACATGGTGAGAGGTAATGCCATCCTTCCTAAGAGTCATGGTGTCCAAATTACTGCTAAAAATGCTTTCCCCACTCAATAGGTTTGCTTAATCAGGTCAAACATTCAAGTTCAAATATATTGCTCCCATGTCCAAGTGGATTTACTAGAAAGGAAATTACTTATTTGCCATGATGTAAGAAATCGAGATAACATTCCACCATTTTGCTGAACCTTTACAGTGTTTAGCTGATTATTACTGATAAATCAGATGTCATAATACCTTTAAGTAGTCATGTTGCAATGGAAGTTGAAATGGAAATTCATGCCATGTCACAAACCTCAACAAGTCTACCTTCAGATCTTTTTTGGGTTCAGAAATGTGGTTGTGTATATAGTATGTGGAAAAAACACAAAAGCATAACCTTTTGAATTAATTTAATATTACCAAAGACTTGCTGTAGGAGCTATACCTTTAAGTAAATTCCTTAAAGAAAAGAATTGAATGATTATAGGGTAAATCTAGGAACTAGACTGATAAATTCTGTACTAACTGGTTGTGTGTTCCAGTTCCAAATGTTGGCTGATCCAAGTCAGTGATCAAATATGGAGGCAGCAGGGGCAAACATGGAGCAAACATGGAGTAGCAGTACCTCACCCTCTGACAGAGAAAAGCCTCTGCAAAATAAAGACAGCCTTGACGAGCCACTGTCACCTGTACTTATTTACACAGAATTACACCCTACATTTATCTCAGTAGAATAAGAGGAGAAAAAGAAACATCAAATGAAATCTCCAAAAGGTAAAATGGAATTTGAAAATACTATTTGAAGTTTTTCTCCCTTGATATTTAGTAAAGTTGTTAGCATGTCTACCTCACAGCAAGAAGGTCCTGGGTTCGTGTCCCAGGCAAGGGGTTTTCTGTGTGGAGTTTGCATGTTCTTCCCATGTTTGCGTGGGTTTGCTCCGGATACTCTGGTTTCCTCCCACAGTTTAAAGACATGCACATTAAGCAAAATGGCTGTTCCAAACTGCCCCTAGTTCTGAATGGGAGTGTGAACGGTTGTGTGTGTTGCCCTGAAATGGTCTGCTGAGCTGTTCAGGGTGTACCCTGCCTTTGCCCAGTGATGGGTGAAATAGGTACCAGCCTCCACATGACCCTAGTAGTAGAATTAAGTGGTTTGACAAACGAGTAAGTGATATTTAGTACATATAGGTGCACAGCTGATAAAGCTAGAGATGAGAATAAATGCCAGTACTCATAATGGAAAAAATGTAGACCAAAAGGTCATGGTAGTCTGGAGCAGCTCAAACGAGAACACACTGCGACTGTGAAAATCTATTGGCTTGGCAAAGGATGCTAAGAAAAACAGAACTGGAATCATCTTCATCCAAGATGACAGCATTTTTTACCTGTAACATTCAACAAGAGGACAGCCAAAGGTTAGACTGTACTGAAATGCAGCATAAACGAACACGGCACTAATGGCAAATAAAACATTATGCCCTGGGTCAGCTGTGTTAGGAAGTAAATTAACGCATGTAACCACAGTGATCCAAGCACACACATAATTTTTAGGGCTATTCAAGTATAACAACTTAACTGATTCTAATTGACAGTTGATATATAAAACACTGATATAAGTAAATTACATATATCCAGTATATATAGATACAGAGTGGCATTGTGGCAAAGTGATTAGAATCTCCTCCTCACAGCAAGAAGGTCCTGGGTTTGAACCCACACAGCATCTCTGTGTAGAGTTTGCATGTTCTCCCCATGGTTGCATGGGTTTCCTCCAGGTGGTCCAGTTTACTCCCACAGTCCAATAACATGCACATAAGGCTAACGGGATATTCATGATTTCCCCTGTGCGAATGTGAGTGTGAATGGTTGTGTGTCTGGGTTGGCCCTGTGATGGTCTTGTGAGGTGTTCAGGGTGTACCCAGCCTTTGCCGGAAGTCAGCTGAGATGGATTTCAGCCTCCCTGTGACCCTAATAAAAGATAAAGTGGCTTGGAAAATGAAACGAAAATGTTTATATTCACAGTTATTTTGCAAGTTATTGTTTATAGTGTCTATACATTATCTCTGGCTTAACTGCACAACTATAAGGTTGCCTTTGATACAGTAAGCATCAGTAAATTTTCCACTGCAGGCTGTGACCTCCTTAAAACCTCTTATGATATCCTATTCTATCCATCCTGTGCACAAAAGTTAACATCCACCAAAACAGAAGTAATGGCTTCGTAATGTGACACTTGTGCAACATCTGCACTCTGGAAAGTATGATGAAGAAAAAAAAAGTCGACGTGTTTGTCTTTGGGCTTTCACTAGGGGACTCTAAAATTCTGCTGCTGAATGCTTGGTTTTGCGGTAAAACTGTCGACCTGCTATTCATAGAAACCCACAATTTATCACCAACCCATCACAAGGGGCTGGAAGAGTATGAATATTTGTGTGTATGAGTACAAAGGCAGTCTAAAAGAGGTTGGGTGATTGTACATGCTACTCACACACTGCTGCTGGAAGGATCCATTGTAATGAAGATATTTTAAGAAATTGCGACACTTTCTTGGATATAAAGTCAATGTTCCCAGACAGGAATGTCCATAAATTTATACAAATCTCAGGGAGATGTTATGCAATTGCAAGGGTACAAACAGGCATGAAAGCATTACCACTGGATACAAAATTATCTCCGCAACACACACACACACACACACACACACACACACACACACACACACACACACACACATTTATTTAACTTAAAGTATGTTAATCTGTAACAACTATGAATTATCCCTATTTTTAATAAAAAAAGAAAGGTATGTTGTTTCTCCCCATGTTCCTCCCCTAATTTAGTCATCTCCAATTCCCACACAGGTATTGTCTTCCTATCATACAACCACCACCAAGCAGGAAGGGGCAAAAGCATGCACTTGCCCCCTCCATCACATGCAATGCTGCCACCCGCTACTTTACAAACTGCAGTGCATGTGTATTTGGGGGCAGACTAACACACTCGAAGAAGGCTATCCGCCCCTTGTACAAATAAGCTCAGACACCCAAGGTAAGCGGATGATTGCTATGACTGACTATGCTCAGACAGTTAGCCCTTGTGGATTTCTGGTCGTGGATGGGTACAGCATCAACTTGGATTCAAACCTGCAATGAACAAAAGGTATGTTGATAAAACAATAAAACAATTCAGGGTATTGGAAATTTTAACAACTTGAAGAGTTAAGCAGGACCGAGTCATTATTTGTTTACTTTGGTAAGTTTTTATTTTTTCATAAATTTATTCATCTGCATTAACCATTTTTTTCTGGTCAGGATCACAGGTGCAAAGTAGGAGACTTCACTATATGTTACCAGGATTGGCTCGATCTTCCCCCCGTGACTTTGACAGATAATGGGTGCAGATAATGGATGGATATATGGAATAAACAGTACCTGTGAATAAACAAGAAGCATCTGAGACTATGACAAGGATCATTAGAGGACTCCTGTGCGTACTAATGTATAAACACCTGTTGACAGAAGACAAAAAGAACAATGGTCCAAACTCAAGTTGTACACAAATATTTTTAATGATATGTGGCACCCTAAAATCGGTTTACAGTAAAAAGAAGTTGAGTTTCTGAAAGCTAAGCTTGGCCATTCTGCGCTCAGGCAACAAATATTGAAGAAATAGGCTTTACAGATTCTGAAGCCAGTGGTAAATGCTGCCGCTCCTGATTTGTGGCTATGGCACATTTCGATGGCTAGAAATGGTTATAAAGCTGACTTTATAATGAATTAATTTAGTATTTTAATTTGTGTAAATGTAGTGAGTAATACATGTATGTTAAAAATACAGCTAATTCTTTAAATTGTTAACAGTTTAAAGTGTTAACAGATGTATCAATTTAGGACAAGGGCACAGTTGGTATTGCAAAGCAACATAATATATATACACATTATTACTGCATGTCCTTGTGTGCCCAAATGTCATCCTCGCCCCTTTACAGCATGCTAGAACATCGTGCCCACCTTGGCACCATTTTGTACTAAAATTGTATCAGGTGAAGTAAATCTTATACAATAAATTATTTACATATTATTCAAAAGGGTTTACTAGTATTCAACTGGTATTCAAAGTGCAGTGAAGGTTTTACCACTGTACATGTCAAACGTTCATACATTCATCTTGTTGCTCTTATTACAGGGTTCGGTTGTGGGGGCAGCAGCCTAAGCAGCCTAAGCGGGGTGAGGTCCAGATTTCCCTCTCCCCAGTCACTTCCTCCAGCTCTTCTGGGGGGATGCCAAGACGCCCAGACCAGCCGAGAGACGTAGTTCCTCCAGCGTGTTATGGGTCGGCCCTGAGGTCTCTTCCCGGTTGGACATGCTGGAAACACCACACCAGGGAGGTGTTTGGTAGGCATTCTAATGAGATGCCCGAGCCACCTCAACTGGCTCCTCTCAACACAAAGAAGCAGCGGTTCTACTCTGAACTCCTCCTGCCACCCTGCGAGGAAAGCTCATTTCAGCCGCTTGTATTTGAGATCTCGTTCTTTCAGTCACTACCCAAAGCTCGTGACCATAGGTGAGGACAGGAACGTAAATCGACTGGCAAATTGAGAGTTTTGCCTTCCAGCTCAGCTCCCACATGTCAAACAGTTTGGTTTATACAGTTAGGTTTTGTACACTTTTACAAATAATCTACTTTGAATTTAAATTATAATGCACACTATAGTGCATTATGAGGTATGCCCTGCGACTGCAGTTGCACTTTTGTATTTAGCATGTGCATGATGACATATACCTCAGGCAAAAGGATGCTTTATGCACTTATTAAACCTATATAGAATCATGCACTGTGGAACACAATTTAAGTTAGTTTGACGCTACAAACAATCCTCCCTTCTTGGTTGAGCTTTCTCAAGTGCCAATAACGCCCCCTTATGGGAAACTCTTCAGCATCCTTAACATGAGGGTCAGTGACTATGTTAAGGAGATACCAGGTAGTTCCATGAGGTGAGATGCAAATATATCAGCATCATCACCAATAGCTAGGAAATTGATAAGCTTTCATAAAGAACAGAACACTCTTCCAGGCAATGTGGCCTATAGGTATCCTTATTGTTTTTTTTTCCTTTTCATATAAATTTAATTCCTAACCATCCATAATGCATCTTCTTGTCCTTTATTTACCATGCCTTGTTTCTCCATTGTTGCTACCCCATCACTCCCAATCCATTATTGCTTTGTCACTATTATCTGTTGAAGAACAAAATAACTATGAGAGAAACAGTACTCAACAGTAACATCCAGTTAGTCAATCAGTCTTTATTACAAAGCTTTCAAGATATATCTTCAATTTACACACAGCTTGGTTCACCTAACATTAGAAGACAATCAAGGACCAATTTGGACAAGGAAGATAAATGAAAGAGACAACAGAAAAGGGACTATATGCTGGCCAAGTCAGTAGGACAAGGAATCTGCCTTATAATTTAGAACACCGAACAAACTTCTAAAGGAACCACACACAGACACATGAACACGCACACACACACACACACACACACACACACACACACACACACACACACACACACACAGAGATGGAATTGGTTTAAAAAATTTACAACACTGAACAGACTTTTAAAAGGAACCACACACACACACACACACACACACACACACACACACACACACACACACACACACACACACAGTTGGAGTTGGATCTAAGTTGAAAAGAAGGTCAGTGAGCATGGAATACCTCTGTAATCATTGCTAAAAAAATATCAGTGCTGAAGTAATAAATGCACAACCACAGACCCCTTCCATTTGCACATGTTACACAATACATTTCAGCAGTGGGACTCCCTTCTCAGAACAATCATAAATAATAAACATAACCATTAAGGGCTGTGCATGTTATATAACTGTGTATGGATTATTAGCCAATTACTGCACAGAGACTTGAACGGCACTCGCTAAAACGCTTCCCAGATGTACAGCTGTACACCCTTAGACAAAGTCAGATTTGCAATCCTTATGTTCTCTATGTAGAACGCTACAGCAAAGAGTTTCTCTTTCAGATACCATTCAAAACATTTGTTAACTTTTGTGAAGGCCAAAATCCATTAACTATACTTATTACCTAAACTCTAAGATTCCCTTAAATAAATTTTTTTGAGGATCTCCTCCCAGTTTTTTTCTGAAACTATAGCCAGTCTGTCTGATTGCTAAAGATACCCCTTCAAATCAATCAAGTCTCCACCATTCTGACCACAATTCATATTCATTTTTCTTCTACTTATTGGGGGTTGCAGTAACAAGCTGAGAAACTCAGATTTCTCAGATTCTAGGTCATCATGGGCAACCATAGACCTTCCCAGGCCAAATGTGGTACAGAATTTCTCCACTGGGGCCTGGGTCTACCTACTACTTGTTTCAACTGAAAAGAACAGCTCCTCTTATCCAGATCTCTCCTGGATTGCCTAGCTCCTCACCATATCCCAGAGAATTAGCCTGATAACCCAGGAAACCTCAATTCCACTGCCTGTACTTGCATCATTATTCTTTCACTCACTACCAACAGCTCATGAATGTAGGTGAGAACTGTGAATTAGATTAACTAGTAAAAGTAGAGCTTTCCTCTCCTGAGGCGTTGGATGGTAGTCCAGAACCTTTTAGAGGCCAACCAATAGTTCACAATGTCATTACCCACATGGGCATTGAAGTCTTCCAGGATGATGAGCGTGACTCTAGCACACCACCTAAGGACATCAAAAATCATTTGGTGCATACAAACAACAGTCAGGACCAGTCCCCCCAACCGAAGGCGGAGGGAGGCTGCCCTTTCATCAACTGGGGAGAACCCCAACATGTGTGCCAAGATGGGGGGGGGGGGGGGGGGGGGGGTG
>JAOUQZ010000041.1:11144387-11157308 GCA_028564935.1 Neosilurus hyrtlii
ATACACACACACACACACACACACACACGCACACACACACACACACACACATACACACACATAAACATATATATGAAAAACACGGGTCTATCACCCACGATTGGAATGCCATCACCCATGATTGGATGTGTTAGATTCCAGCCTCTAAGCAACCCCAGTAGAATTAAGTTGTTCGGCAAATGAATGTATTAATGAATGAGCATGAACATGTGTGGAGAGTTGACATGTTGTGAGTCAATAGGGTGCAGTGAGTTGACCCGAAATGCAGTGAATTGGCAGTGCAGTGAGTTGACCTTCTCCGAGAAAAAAGCACTTAGAGCTGTGTTTTTGAACTGCCTGCACAGCTTACAGAAATTGGACACTGGCTTTATGCTGATTAAATTTTGTACCCAAGGATGCATGCTATTGATGAAGAATAATTTAATATTTTTAATAGCCAGCTAGCCTAATGTACACGTCTTTAGACTGTGGGAAGAAAATTGAAGCACCTGGAGGAATCCCATGCAAGCATGAGGAAAACATGCAAACCACACAAACATTCTCACCCAGGAACTTCTTATTGTGAGGTGGAAGTGCTAACCACCGTGCTGCCACTGAAGGTTCTCAAGCAGAAATCCTGAGTGTACTGTAATTAGTCTTTAGAGCCTGGCTCACTGATTAAGAATGCAATAGAATTACAAAGGATCAGGAATGGTACTGATAAAATGTGCTATGATAAAAAACACTAAGCATAAGCTTAATTTCTCATAAATGGCACATTTAATTATACTAAGTTTAATTAATTACATTTTTTTACACAGAAAAATATGTGGTTTTGCAGTCACTCACATCTGCTTCCTACTGCACACTGATAGATGTGGGGGTTTTTATACCTCATTGCTTCTTAATTGTCTTTTAACAAGCCACCAGGCTCTCTTTAATCGTGGGCTTCTATCTCTACGTCTCTTGCTTCTTCTTCATTTTTTTTAAATTCTAAGCTGGCCAAGAGAGTTAACCTTGCTTTTCTTGGATTTTCTCCTCACCAAATGACTGATAGATCAGTCAATTGTTCCCGAGGTTGCTTTGGCTTTACTCTCATCATTCTATCTACTCAAATCAATGAAGCACAAGTGTGTGAGAAGGTTTTTTTTTTAAACCTATCTCCTGGCTTATTCTACAGTGGGAAATGAGAATACCAGTGTCCAACATCTTGACAGCATCTTACCCACAAGTCTTACTGCATGTCTATTCAGTAAGGGGCTACTGTGCTGAGGCAGAACTAGCTAGAGAGAGCGAGCCCAGATGGTGGGATAGATGGGAAACCAAAACTTGAGGGTTTGCAGATGGTTCCAAAGGGACAATTTTGTTCTGAATAATTATCTTGTACTGATATTTTCCCTTCCCTCTGCTGCAATCTCTTCTATACCATGTTATTATGCTGTCCCCCTAGTTGTGCAGAATAGCCACTCTCTCTGTGTTGGCAAAGGATGAATCTATGGAAGCAGTCATCGACAAGTCATAAGGTTTTCAAAGTCTGGTGCATCTCTGCAGCTCAGGCCTATCCAAACATACGCACTATATAATACATACTTGCTCAGACTAGACCATGGGCAGCTTGCCACTGTGTGCTAGTAGTCATGTGACCATTACACATCTGTGAGCTAAAGGATTCACTAATAAGTGCTCACTGGATGCATAGACAAGTGTTCAATAAGTAATGAATGTAAACCGATGTTTCAGTGACTGGCAGTGAATTGTTTTCATCTGACTTTTTCCAATACCTGAAGTTGCCGCCGATTTGCTATGGCGATCCTGAGATGTCAAAACTTCATTTTATTTTCTCTCTATTTATGCTGTTGTAAGTCATATGTAAAACTGAATAGCAATGACCAAGATGATGGCACAAAGTTTGACCAACCAACATTGCTGTCAGTAGGGTGTACCCTAGCTATCTTATTTGCTATCTACTGTGTGTTCCTCCTCTCATCAAAAAATGTCTGCCCACTCTCAAGTCAAATATTTTATAAAAGTTTATCAGACTTGGGATCTCAATAGTTTTTAAATAAATCTTTTATGGACAAAATGAGAAACACCAAACGATCACAAAAGTAGTTTTACAGTTCCTACATGAATCAAAGTTATATATGGTAATATGATGTAATTGTTAACATGCCATCATGAGAAGGGCAGTGATATGTCTAGCATCATCCACACTGCATGATCCCAGAGGAAGAATTAGATTAAACAAACTGATAAAAAATAAATAAGATGTCCTTATCATCAAATACTAAAATTCCTTATTGTTTCCCACATAGGTTCTTGGAATTTGTTACAGAATCTTTCAGAAACAGCAATAGAGGAGAATATCATGTGGCACCTTTGGCTAACTTACCCTGTCTATGAACCTTTTCTTTGGACTTGAAAACAGTTTGAATGAAAAATAAATTCTTAGAGTTCTGAGTTGATATGGATAATTATTCAGATCTCGGAGGGTGTTATCCCCCTTGGCCTTTGGCCTCAGCAGATAAAACCCTCTCGATCTGATTAATGCTACATATCATACAATAAATAATTGCTTACGATCCTGAGTGGATAATACTTGAATCAAAACAACAAATATTAATCACGGTCACCTGGAGCAGGCAGCATCATTATTTCATTAAAAATGGTAGACTAAATCATAAAAAGCTTGTTTTTCCATGTAATATATACCAAAAACTGAAAAAAAGTTTCAAAATCAAGCACTGTTTTCCTACTTTTCTGCATAGCATACAGTCCCTGCATGCACCCAGCACTAATAAACTCTTCTTTTTCCATTACACTGTTATAAGAATACCTAACAACCTCTCTTCAACCCCCCCTCGTCTCTCTTTGTGTTTTGCTGAGGTACCCATGCTATGTCTTGGATGCTGGTGATCCTAATCCTTCTGATCCTTCTGCATTCTGAGTCCTGTGGTCTGTCCTGGTGTGCTGATGCTGGCTGGAGTTCTCATCTCGGAAGCCCTTCGCTCCTGCTGATGAAGATCCATATGGGTTAGATCTGCACTCAGCGACTGTGAAGATGACTTTTCACTGCTGGTGATGTAAACTCTCTTGCTGCAATTATTTATTTATTAAATTTAAATTTATTTAGACTCACAGTTGTGGTAAAACCAACCGGACTACATGTTGGACTGTAATGGAATTTTTCTTATATGGTTTGTATTTTATGGTTTCACCCAAATGAGGATGGGTTCCCCTTTTGAGCCTAGTTCCTCTCAAGGTTTCTTCCTCGTGTCAACTGAGGGAGTTTTTCCTTGCAACTGCCGCCGCGGGCTTGCTCATTAGGGATGTGTAGGGGTTGTAGAAAAATTCTTAGATTTTTCCTAAAATTAATTTCATTATGTAAAGCTGCTTTGTGACAATGTCAGTTGTAAAAAGCGCGATACAGATAAAACCGAATTGAACTGGATACAAGAAAATTCTACACTTAGCATTTATGCTCTGCTTGTGAAGTGTGCAAAGCTCACCTGCCCCTGTCATGATGATTATTGTAAAAAACTATTAATATCTTGATTTAGTTTAGTATTTACTAAACCTTTGAATGAGTTTAAAAACACACTGTTATTTAACACTCTTATTCTCACTCACCTCTATCATACTTAAAATAGCCTAAATAAAAATAAGCTATCAAGATCTTTATTTAGTCTGCTTTTTATATTTCCATGTAGTACAGAGTAAAGACAGTTGCCTCAGGCACAGTAGATGTTAATAAATGGAATAGTCCGCTCTTTATTCTGTCTCGAGGTGTATTTATCAAAATCCACCTAAATTATTTGTATTATATAGAGTTTATGCTTTATTAAATAACAACATTTTTTGAATTTTTTTTCCCTCACTCACCATATATATATATATATATATCCTCATATGTTTGTTTAGTTTATGCTTATCGCTGCTCTCAAGACAGCCTCAACCCTTTGCCAGCTTTCAGCAATGTTTTCACATGTCATTTGTCTGCGGGCTTGTGTGGTTAACCAAGAAACCCTGCTAACACCCTCTCTACCCTCATACATTGTGAAATGTCCAGCTATGTTCTTCTGGAAGGTTTACATGGAATAATTTAGTTTAATTAAGTGAAAATGATTTTAACAGTTGACTGGTCTATGATGGTGTGTGCATTTGCTGTGTGATGGAAAGGTTAGTTTTACTGACAGTGGATGTTCCAGTGGCTATAAAGAGACAAGGGTGGTCTGAGGTGTGTGATCCATCCAGCCTTGTTTCCCAGAAATTAAGAGCAACCAAAGGTCAGCAGAGTCAGTTTTTGTGAGCTTGTTCAGGCACAGCCCCCAATTTTAAATGGAATAAACAGGAGGTAAAACAAAGAAGTCATCTCTATTAGTAGAGCAGTAATGGAGAAGGCTTTAACTCCCATACAGGTACAAGTGAATATACATTTACAAAGCTCACAGGACAAAGAAAAAAGCACATTAAATAAAATAAACAATGCATTTGGAGAACTCAGTCAATAACACTTAGGAATCTCTCCAATATATTGTTAGTGACATTTCTGTGGTAAGGGCAAGAGCTGGGACGGGGACCTTTTTAAAACTTCTTGCCGCATTTGAGTGCTGTATGAAAAACAATTGTTTATGGATGTTTGGGGCCATCATAATATCATAATATTAAATAATATAATTATATACTATATATGTATGTATTCATTCATTCATTCATATGTATCTATTCATTCATTCATCCATTCAGTAATTTTCAGAACCACTTAATCCTAATTGGGGTCACAGGAAGGCTGGCACCCATCACAGCTGACTCTGGGTGAGGGCAGAACACACCCTGGATGGCTTGCCAGGCCATCACAGGGCAGAAACACACTGACGGCTATGCAGCCTACTCTTTTTTTCGAAAGTCAGCAATGATTCTTTTACATGCTTCTCACCACAGACAGTGAGAGACATTGCTGGCCTTTGATAACCCAGTTTGCTGCATAGTGGGGACAGCAGTAACAACCCGGTGGTAGTGGGGCTTGAACACCCAACCCTTAGAGCTGCGCTGTACATTGTAGATTGTAAATTTAACCCAAAATATAAGCAAATAGTAAAATAGCAATTGGAGCACTAATGAGATAACTTTCCTAATTACCATTATGGGAAGTATTATTGCTATGTCTATTACTTTATACTTCATCATAACACAGGACAAACTTCTTGTATGGGAATATTTGAGCCTTATTGCAATAATCTTCCTATTGCATCAATACAACTGTGGCATTTGTTAGACTCATAAGGTTTGGAAATTTTGCATGGAAGACAAAGCAGTTCTTTCATGTTTGTTTTGTTTTAATGTTTAGAAAAGACACATTTCAAACACAATGGTGTGATGGAAAACACAGTTTTCCAGTGTGGGTTGCCTTTTAACCTGAAGGACACTTTGCTGAAATGCATCTGTTTCTCTGCTGCATGTCTCATGTTTACAGGGCAAGAGGAGAACCACGTGAAAAAAGGATTACTGTTGAATATCACGTTCACTTCCCAGCACCACACAATTTGCTGGTTACTGCACTGCGCCGGGACCTGCTGTACACCGCCAATCATAATACTATTCCAGGACTGTAGAGTGAGAGGAAAGAAAACAAGGCTGAAGGAGATATAAATACCAGCAGACTGTCACATTTTTAAAATACTTTGGAAGATGGAAGACGAGACAAATGTAAAAGGCAAAGATAAAGAGGGAACAAGGCAGGGGGTTGTTTGGTTAAATTCTTATAGTTTTTCCTGGCCTCCAGATACCTTCCACCAGTAGACTGTTTGTTTAATAGTGCATTTTAAATGATTATAATGGTATAATTGAGGGTTTTGACAGGTGGTGGCAAGCACACAGGCATGTCTTTTGGAATATTGGAGACCCTGGTTGCTGGGGGGTCTAAATCACATGCTGCAATCAAAGCTGCCCTCTAGTCTACGGAGGTAATTCTATCAGAACAAAAATCCACAGGCATTATTCTTTCACTTCCCTTGGAGACCTAGCCTTCTGTTGGACTTACAAATTGCTGAATAGATTTACTGCAAAGTTTATCTATATATGTTGACATAGATCATGGAGGAATGTTGCATAAGAAATAAATAATAAAAAATAGCCATATGTAATAATAAAATAATAAGAAAAATCCACATATAATGATAATGGTGATAGTTTTGTATTCCCCTCATATCTACTGTACCAAAGTCTTTCTATAGTTTGTCCATTCAGCAGTGCTCCTGTGAAGTTATTAATACTCACATTATATCAAGCCCCCGTTTGCTTAAATGAAAACAGGCAAAAGTGCTACAATGAAATTTAAAATATGGATAAAGTATGGTTAAACTATTTGGTTCCCACTGCCACAGATTGTTTTACCTACAACAGGTGTTCTACCTACTGTGCATGCTTATCCAAATATTACATTTTGGAGAAAATGGGCTAAACTATTTTGGTTTACAACTAATTAATTAACAAAAATGATCTGATAGGCCAGAAATTTTCTACACCTGCTTCACTACTAAGGCAGAGATAATATAGATTGTCATATCTCTTTTAAGTAGTGCTGTGTGCCATTTCATATCTCCTTTAACTCCACTGTCATTCTTTAATTCAATACCCCCTTAATTTTTCTCATGTTTCACCTTCCATCATCCTGCACCCTTTCCTTACCTCAGTGTTTTCACCTCTATCTCCTTTGCCTTTACCTCCCCACTGACTATCCCAGGACCCCAGTGGCCTGCCCTCCTCACTGCCTGTAACTCAACCACTTATTTTTGTATGTGCAGAAGGAGCTGATGACCTTGAAGAACTCTGTAAAGGCTGCCAGTAAAACATTGAAGGATTACCGGTATGTAACTGCACATTCATGTGGTTTGTTTGAATAACCCCGCGCTACGGAGCAGAACACAATATATTATATTTTACGAGCCTCAGAAATGCACCATCGCTGCCCCTACTGTCAATTATCCGCAAATAGCACTGCAGCCATTCTCCTTTTCTTAAAATAAATGCAATTTTAAAACTCTATTTGTCCATGCAGTTTGTACTAGAAAACCTGTCTGCAGTAATCACCTTATACATTCACAATAATATTTTAAGCAAAAAGAATGGGATAATTATAAAATTAATATATAGAAATAATATAAAAATAATACATTTGTGTATTGTAGCTCATCATGTGCATCTTACCCTTAAAGGCCCATATATTTTTCATAATATAGATCAAGTAATCCATCAGGATCTAACTTCCCTGCTCCTCTTCTATTTCAGCACTGAAATTCTCTGCATTGCAAAGTGTCAATTTTTTTTGGATTTACTTTATTGTATGCATAACTTCACATACACAAAAAAGATGAATACATAATTATTAAATAAAACACACAATTGTCCAATACAGTGTGTGTGTGAAACAAACCTTAAATTAAAAATTATTAATAAATATAAAATTTCCAGGAATCATATATAAAATAGCCAGAGCAATGGCACTGCAGTCCTACACAAGCTACCATGTGCAGTAGAAATTAATATCTTAAGTTGAGTGTAACATAGTAAAGTAAGCTTTGCAGGGCAGATGTACCTGTGGTAGTGCTGAGTTTCCTGCTCCCTGGGCGATTCTGCAGATTGGGGGTGGACAGCCACACGTTGTGCTTGTGAACAGAAAAGTTGTGAGGCACTTTAGAACATGGTGGGGTAGTGGTTAGGGTGCTGGGCTCATGATTAGGAGGTCATAGGTTCTAATCCTCGTTAGATCACACTGTGCTAAAACCCCTGGGCAAGGTCTTAACCACAAGTGTGCCTCTGTCTACCCAGCACTGTCACCAATGACCTGAACAACTTTTCTGGAAGGTTTGAGGCATTAAATAGTAACTGGAGAAAGAATTCCCTTGTCAAGAAGAAACAGCACTATGTCTTGCCTCAGCTGATGTGCGGAGAACCCTAAAAAAAAATCAAGACCTGCAAGGCCCTGACAACATTCCTGGACGAGTGCTCAGGGAATGTGCTGATCAGCTGGCTTGTGTCCTAATGGACATCTTTAACACCTCACTGAACCAAGCAAAAGTCCCTTTGTCTTTCAAGATTGCAATCATCATTCCAGTGCCCAAAAAGACCCAGATCACTTCACTAAATGATTACAGGCCCGTTGAACGCACCCCCATTATGATGACGTGCTTTGAGAGTCTGGTGAAGGACCACATAATCTCCAAACTCCCCGCAACATTTGACCCACTCCAGTTTGCCTACTGGCTAAACTGCTCCTCAGAGAATGCCATCTGCTCCGCTCTTCACCTGAGCTTGACACACCTGGATGAGAAGAACACGCATGTGAAGATGCTGTTCCTGGACTTTAGTTCAGCATTTAATGCAATTATCCCACAGCATCTGGTAGGCAAACTGGGACTCCTGGGCTTCAGCACCTTGCTGCGTAACTGGCTGTTAGACTTCCTCACTGGAAGACCTCAGTCAGTGCGGGTCGGCAAGAACACCTCCAGTGTAATTACCCTCAGCATGTGCTTCCCCAGGGCTGTGTCCTGAGCCCTCTGCTGTTCACTCTGGTGACACATGACTGCTTCCCAAGGTTTGCCACTAACCATATTGTGAAGTTTGCGATAACACAACAGTGGTGGGCTTCATCAGAGATGACAACAACCTGGCCTACAGAGAGGAGGTGGAGCAACTGGTGAGATGGTGTCAAGTCAACAACCTGATCCTGAACATTGATAAGACCAAAGAGATCATTGTGGACTTTCGGAAGATCTAGCCCAGCCACACTCCTCTCCTCATCAACAACTGCTGAGGTGGTCAGCAGCACCGAGTTCTAGGGGGTGCACATCACAGATGACTTTGCTTGGTCAGTGAACACTGCATCTCTATTTAAGAGGGCACAGCAGTGCCTGCACTTCCTGAGACGGATGAAGAGAGCCCACCTGCCCCTGCCCATCCTCACTACGTTCTACAAGAGTACTCTAGAGAGCATCCTCACTAACTGCATCTCTGTGTGGTGCAGAGGATGCACTGCTGCTGACTGGAAGAATTTGAGGGGAGTGGTGAGGACAGCTGAGAAAATCATCGGGAGCACCCTTCCTTCTACTGTACTACTGCACAACTGACTCTTTTTAAAACCATAATTAATTGCATTTTGCACTGCTTTTTGCCATTTGTACTGTCTATATTCCACTGTCTATATTCTATATTTTTACTGTCTATATTTTATATATTTTTTATATATTATTTTATACTGTAGCAAGCAAATGCAATGACATTTGGTTCTCTATACACTTGTATATCTGAATGTCAGTAAAATCTGTCTAAATCTAAGTCTAAACAGTATAAGTGGGTACAGTAAAAAAATACTGTGAAGGTAATGTGCGCTGGACTCCCATCCAGGAGGAGATGAACTCCTATCGATTACTGATTGAACTATCCTATCCATAGTTGAACACTATGGAAACCAGGATAAGCACCGGCCTGATGAGCCACTAGGCTCAGGTGTAAAAGCCCAAAAGACTTACTTTAGAACATGCACATTCACACTTACTGCATCGTGGGCCACCAGTATTTCTTGTTGATTAATTTGTGGGTTCTATCAATAATGAGGCCTGAGGCAAAAGCAGTATGATGAGGTGAAAGTGTAGGCTTGGTGGTATGTAGGTCTGATCTGGTGGCAGTCCTGTGCTTGGTTGCTTGGTTAAATATTTTAGAAACTGCTGAAATCAGCCTTAAGTTGAGCAATTCTGTAGGCAACAGCTGACAGAAATGTAACATTAATAACCCATCCTTTTGACCATGGGGAGCAAAGAAGCATCTCAGAATGCATAATACAGAGAACCTTAACATCATTTGGAATACAACAGCAGAAAACCACATTAGGTTTCATTCCTGTGAAACCTTTATTTGTAACATATAGTTTACATTACAGCACCATAAAATTCCTTTCTTTGCATATCCCAACACTGGCTGCTTAAACCTTCGGGTTGGAGTTTGAGCCCCCAAAATTATGATCAGCAACTCAGAACCTAACCACTGAGTCACCACGGTTGCAAAGAGTGTTTTAATTTTCCGTAGGCTTCTTGTCAGTTTGAGCCAGTCTGACAAGTCTCCTTAGATTTCTCCCATCAATAAAATTATTACAACCACAGAAGGCTATGCAACAGGCTGCTGTCATATGATTGGCTGATTTGATAACTGCATAAATTGTTGTACCATGTACAGGTGTTCACAATAAAATAGAAATTGTTTAACATTGCCTGAGATATTTGTGCCAAGATAAATATCCAGAATACTAATACTTTAAATCCAGAGGTAGTAGTCCATATATCAACTACATGATCAGTATATAATTACATACAATATTACATAATATATAACGATGCCATCTTACCATTTTTTCTAATTGTTAGAAAACAAACAATGATTGAACAGACTGTATGTAAATTCTGCCCTATTTAAATGATTACTGTGGCATTTTGCTCCCTAATATGAGGTCCTATCATGGAAAGTCGACAGAACTTCCCAGATGCTGGCTAAAGATAACACAGTATTGCCTTGTCCTTATTCTTACTATAGCGTTCCTTTTCAGCTGTAATTTTCCTCTCTTTCCTTGTAATGGAACATAAACTGTCCACATAAGTTAATCTGTCAAGGCTCATTACTCAAACCCACTGAGAACCAAAGCCACACAATAAATCAAAGAGCTGCATCTCAACTCCAGGAATTTTGATGCATCATATCACACAAACACCTTCTCCATTAAGAAAACACATGCTGGCTGAGTTAAACTTTTCTGATTTCTCTTTCTTCTCAAGCAAATGTGATGCGTCTCAGGTCATCAGATGAGTCGAACAATTGATATAACAAATAACAACAAATAATAGCTGCATTCTACAAATAATTAATTAAAAGGATTTCAGGGTTTCTCAAGGAGTTGACTAACATCTTTTGTATGTTTTTTAAGAAAATTATTTATTCATTTATTTATTATAATTTGTTTCAATTTATTTTTGTCTGTGCAGCAATCATAGTGTCTTATAAAAAGCATGCAGTACTCTATAATCAATGCAACATGCAAACCCCCTTTTGCTCTCAAAAGTTCTGGTGCAACCAATTAACTTCAGAAGTCACATAATTAGTGGAATGAAGTGTCACATGATATATATAAACACATGTTTTCTGAAAGGCCCCAGAGGCTGCAACATCACTAAACAAAAGGCATCACAACGTGAAGACCAAGAAGCTCTCCAAAAAAATCCTAATCTTTAATGATCCCTGGAGCACCTTCAAATCCATCACCTTCAAATGGAAAGAACCATTCAAATTAAAAGAATGGTAATACAACAAACCTGCAAAGAGAGAGCTACCCACCAAAACTTATAGACCAGGCAATGAGGGCATTAATCAGAAAGGCAGCACAGAGACCAAAGGTAACCCTGAAGGAGATGCAGAGCTCCACAGCAGAGACTGGTGTATTTATGCATGGGACCAAGTAAGCCATACACTCTATAGAGCTGGGCTTAATAGAAGAGTGGCAAAAAGCCATTTCTTAGTTGCCAAAATGCATGTGTGCGATTCCCCAAATATATGGAGGAATGCGCTCTGGTCAGATGAGACTAAAATTTAACTTTTCGGCCACCAAGGAAAACGCTATGTCTGGTGCAAACCCAACACATCCCATCACCCCAAGAACACCATCCCCACAGTGAAACTTGGTGGTGGCAGCATCATGCTGTGGGGATGTTTTTCAGCAGCAGGGACTGGGAAACTGACCCGAGTCGAGGGAAAGATGGATGGTGCTAAATACAAAGATATTCTTCAGCAAAACCTGTTTCAGTCTGCCTGTGATTTGGGACTGGGACGAAGGTTCATCTTCCAGCAGGACATTGACCCAAAGCATACTGCTAAAGCAACACTTGAGTGATTTAAGTGGAAACATTGAAATGTGTTGGAGTGGCCTAGTCTAAGCCCAGACCTCAATCCAATTGAGAATCTGTGGTCAGACTTGAAGATTGATGTTCGCAAGCTGAAACCATCCAACATGAAGAAGCTGTAGCAGTTTTGCCTTGAGGAATGAGCAAAAATCTCCGTGGCAAGATGTTATTTTGTCCTATTTGTTGTTTGCTTCACAATAAAATAATACATCTTCAAAGTTATGTAAATGAAATGATGCAAACCTTCAAACATTCCATTTTAATTCCATGTTATGAGGCAACAAAACATGACAAATGCCAAGGGGGTGAATACTTTTGAAAGCCACTGTGTGTGTGTGTGTGTATATATATATATATAGAGCATATAGCTTTTCTCACATTACATAATTAGAAAAAAGTGTGCATGGTAAAAACTATTAGAAACTATTTGAAATTAAAATTATCTTAATCATTACCAGTTAGAAGCCCTCAGACAACTTACTGGTTTTATAAGGCCCCTCCCAGGTTTATGCACTGAGTGCACTGCCAGCAGGGGGAGTTTACAAGCACCTGGGTGAAAAAGAAAAAAGTAAATAAAATGCTAATAGCATAGTAAAATAACAATGAGCACATTGGTATATCAAATCATTTTATTTACCAAGAAGCATGAGTTCCAGACACGCAACGTTTATAAATCCTTGCCATAAAAACATTGTTACTGAAATTGTCTACATTTTTTTCTTTCATTAAGTTTTATAACTAATATAATGTGCTAAATTAGGACTATATTAAGTACATCACAAATTATTCTTGCAGTTACTGATTTTCAGAAACACAAACTCATAAGTGAAATTAAGACATGAGGGACTCAACTGACTTTTAGATTTTTTGATTTTGATATACTGTATTAATCCCACAAGGGAAATTATTGCCTCTACATTTAACCAAATTTATCACACACACACACACACACACACACACACACACACACACACACACACACACACACACACACACACACACA
>JAOUQZ010000041.1:11165131-11185683 GCA_028564935.1 Neosilurus hyrtlii
GTGTGTGTGTGTGTGTGTGTGTGTGTGTGTGTGTGTGTGTGTGTGTGTGTGTGTGTGTGTGTGTGTGTGTCTGTGGTTAGGGTCTTTGGGTTTTTGCCTCACTTCCAGTATTCCAAGAATAGAGATTCACCTTGACTAGGATAGAGCGATCACTAAATTAAACAAACAATCTAACAAATGAATTGATTGATGAATTTTTCCCTTTCTTTCTTTTTTTTAAAGGCCAGGTGTATTGTGAGTTAGAATTATGGTAATGATTTGTCTAGTGCCACAGCTTTAATTATCAACTGCTTGTATAATTTCATTTCATGATCTGACACTGGTTATAGCAGCACACTCATCTGATTCACCAACTCTTAAAGTCAGAGCCATAGGCAAGTACAATATAGGACAGATGCTATACATTGTCAGCCAAGTCAAGCTGTACAATACATACTTTTCAATACACCTTTTTCATCACATTTTCCTCATGGCTGGTAAGTCTTTTCTTATATTAATATCTCTCTCTCTCTCTCTCTCTCTCTCTCTCTCTCTCTCTCTCTCTCTTTTCCTATAGAGTCATGGTGAGTGTCACCCTTAGGCTGAACTCTGCAGCAGAAACTTAGTGAGTCAGGTGTCAGGTTTAACCCCAGGTCAGCACTGACTGCAAGCAATCTACCTCTCCACAGGGGCTTCCTCTCCAGAGAGAATAGCATTTTTTCCAGTGTGTGTGTGTGTGTGTGTGTGTGTGTGTGTGTGTGTGTGTGTGTGTGTGTGTGTGTGCGTGTGTGTGCTAGCAGTCTGTGAATCTGTGTGTAAATGTATGAGAATGAGAGAGCAGGAGAGAGGAAAACAAAGATAAAGAATCTGCGTGTAATGTGTACACTTCTTCTCTTTCCCTAGGAACAGACTGCTCCTAGGCCCTAGTAACCCAGGAATGACTCAAACACCATCTGGTATCCAGATGGATGCTCGAAAAGTGCTCTTGCTCCTTTTTGTCTTTTACACACTCACTCTCTTTCAAAGATGACTGAGTGGCAGTATCTCTGAGTGTGTGTGTGTGTGTGTGTGTGTGTGTGTGTGTGTGTGTGTGAGAGAGAGAGAGAGAGAGAGAGGGAGGGAGAGAGAGAGAGAAAGAGAGAGAGACTACCTTGTCAGTACCAGACCGAGACTAAGCCTTCTCAAGTGAAGCTCAGGTAACTCAAATTGACAAATGAATTGCCTGGATTGTTGAAACACAAATCTAAGCTGAAGTTACACCATATGATGCACAGATCCATCAGCAAACCTCATCACTCAATGTACCCAAGCTTATCTGCTGCCTTCTCTACATTGGCATACTTTAATAGAGCAATTTGCAAGGCTTTAATCTCATTATCTGCAGCCCATAAGTAAGAGCAAAGAAGGTCCATGCTGCTCAGATAATCTCAGAATCATTAATTGACTGGAATTTTATCACTGATGGCCAGCGAAGGTGCAGGTGCAGGTCGACTGCCTCTAAGTAATGTGGGTGATTTTCCTCTGCTCTCAAATAACAAATGGCTGGTTTGGATAGAGCTTGTTTTGGGTTGAGAGTTAATTGATGAGGAGTTGAGCTGTGAATGTTGTGGGTAGGGTTTTGAGTTATCATGGCTAATTGGGGTCCAGGTTCCTTTTACTGGTTAAACATGTATCAGTTCTTTTTTTTTAATTTAAAGTATATATTATTGAATACATTTTCGACAATAACATTTTCCCAGCCCTGCGATGGCCTGGCGAGCTGTCCAGGATGTACTCGGCCCTCGTCCAGAGTCGGCTGAGTTGGGCACCAGCCTCCCCACGACCCTAATTAGGATTAAGCGCTTCAGAAATTTAATAAATGAATGCTTTTCCATAAAAGCAAATTTTCTGAAAGAGCTATAAATATAATGCAGTCTTATCAACAATAACTTTTATGCGAAACCGTTAATCAGCATCATTATAATCTCTTACTGGCTCCTAGCTGTGTGGTTCTCGAGCATCTGCTTACTTATACAAATAAGCTAAATATAAGTTACTCTGGATAAGAGTGTCTTTAAAATAGCATAAATATAATTTTGATCTTCACAGAGCCATAGAGGTGGACGTGTCAGAGCTTATTAAGGAGACAATGATATCCAGGTGGGTAGGTAGGGGTGCAACACCAAAGGTCTGCTTATGGATGACAGATCCGGGCTCCAATGCAGGCTTTGATTTGGCCTCAGGCAGATGCACTGACTCAGGCAAACAGGCACAGCTCCAATGTGGACACAGGCAGATACACGGTCTCAGACAAACAGACAGTCTCAGGCATACAGACTGGTTCAAGGGAATAAGTGGCTTCAACTACAGGCATGCAATTAACTATGGGCATGCAATCAACTATGGGTGTTCTGATTATTACAGAGGCATGCTCAGGCTCACAGACACAACCAACGGCATAAATCAAAATCATAAGCACACTCATAAACTCATAAATCAGATTGGACTTATAAACAGATCCACTTTTGAGTCACAAACAGAATGAGGATCACAAACAGACTAAAATTCACACACACTCTGCAAGTCATTTGCCCAAAAATGAACACAGACTGGTACAAAAGCACAAAATGTACTTTGAAAGTATACGTACCATTTTATTTTACCATCCAAATGAATATCCACATTTGTATTAACAGCAGACACCAAGTTACCATTTAGGTAAGAAGTTGCTTTCATGTTGTACAATGCTTTATTTTTTAAAAGGCTATTAAAATTATCTAATGTTTTAAAGTGTACCTGTGGTGAATTTGGATTACTAGCTCTTTAAAACGTTCACGTATGACATGAGCGGTTCTGTCAGGCAAAGTCAGTCCTTGCTTCTTGTCAAGTAAGTGTGAGTGCTGCCACACTACTATTACTACTAAGCATGTTGCCTTCCTCATTGGCCGATCCAGCCTCAGTAGTAACGTGAATTTGTTGTTTTGTCCTATTAGCTGGGCTGCGTGCAGCAGACACCAGTCTAAGATAACATATTTTTGCCCAGTTCTAAGCTGTCTCGCCAGGAAAATGGCTGAGTGCAAAGCATACGGCTGCACAAACAACAAGCACAGAAATCACGGAAAACATAACATAACATCGGCACAGGTTATACTCGTTTCTTTTCTGACCCAATTCAGTAGGCTGTGAAGACTCCAATCCGACCTGCTATCGGCGTGACCTCCAGGCAGAACTACTTGGCACGAAGTCCAAGCTTTTACATCTAAGATGGCCTGGCGAGCTGTCCAGGGTGTACCCCGCCCTCGCCCAGGGTCGGCTGAGATGGGCGCCAGCCTCCCCGCGACCCTAAGTAGGAATAAGCGGTTCAGAAGATGAATGAATGAATGAATGAAAGCTGCACTTGTGCTGGACAACCCGGCCCAACAAGTTCACATAACGTCCAGGAAAAAATGCTTGCTCGGCATTAGTTCAGCCTCCGCCAGTAATCCACCGGATAAAATTACCCAAATTTGTGCCGTTTATGGTCATTTATGTTAAAGCTCTGTATCACTTAAACATATTATCTTACTCACCAATTATGCTGTTAGAATGACCAATACCAGTACTCTTTAAGCCAGACATTAAATGTATATACTATTAGCCTCTGTGACACAGAATAGCTATTCAGAAATTCAAGAGATTCTTCCTCATTTTCATTTACTTTCTTGACCTCTTTCTTTCATTCTTCCTTCCTTCCTTCCTTTCTTCCTTCTCTCCTCCCAAACACGCAGGGCTGAGTAGATTCCATAGCATGCTGAATCTGTCCTCTTGATCTTCCACCTTATTACCACCACCACCCGCCTCCTTCCTCAGTTCTGCAACATTGCCTGCTGTGACCTATTTGTGTAAATGTTTCTTTGCTTTTTGGGATAAGGATAGTTCGTAGAAATTGCTATGATCTGTTAGTCAGCTTTTCACTGGGCACCCACTGCCCCACTTTTCAAACAAGACATTTTAGTAAGGTAATTTCTGTCCTCAATGCGCTTTTGTTACAACATCAATAAAGCACCTGTAACTCCTACACATCCCCGGTGTAATGCTGTACTGAAATTGCCCAAATGTGTGTCATTGAGGAGCGTACTGTAAATGTGACCATTATGCTCTTAAAATAAAAGGGTGTTGTTGTTTTTTAGTCCTGAGCTGCGGACTAGTGAATGTTATAGTAAAATAAAAAAAATATATATCACCAATTATATGTTTTATATATATTTATGGTTAATGAGCAGGTCTGCACAAAGATCCCTGTAAACCATGATCATGTACAGACATGGATTGCAAAAAAATATCCTTCTTTATTTGCCTACATACTTATGATGCCCTCCATAATTATTGGCACCACTTTTAAAGATTAATTAAAAATCTCACACTGGAAAAATTAGAAAATTAATTCATTCATTTTACGAACTTGAAATCTTATAAGGTTATCTCAGACGACGGTGGGTGAAGGTGGGGTACACTCTGAAAACCTGGCCAATCGCAGGGCCAACACCCACTTGATATTAATACTCATGTTAAGGGGCACTTTGACACAATGGAAACCCACGCAAGCACATGAAGAACATGCAGACTCTACTGAGAAACGCCTCGCCAAGCCCAGGATTTGAACTCAGGATTTTCTTGCTGCCAGGCAGATGTTCTAGCCACTACATCACCATACCACCTGATAGGAGTTTTGTGGTTTTTGTGTTTTATTTTTTCAGCCTAATAATTGTCTCTTTTAGCTGCACTGACATGTCTTTGGAACAAATATTTAGATTCCCAGTGAACAGCTGCCAAATACAAATTCAGTACTTGGAATAAATTTCAGGCCTTTTATCAGCTTAATTTGTCAAGAAACAGGCTATAACGGACCATGAAACTGCTTACTATTCAACTCTCCAGGTTCTTTTTTCAGTCTGTGAAAGTAGGGCTCCATGGTGGCATAGTGATTATCTGAGCCACCTCAATGCGAGTAGGTTCTTGGTTTGAGTCCCAGGCTCAGGCATCTCTATGTGGAGTCTGCATGTTCTCTCTGTGCTTTCGTGGGTTTCTTCTGGGTACCCAAGTTTCTTCCTACAGTCTAAAGACATGCACATTAGGCTAATTGGCTGTTCCAAATTGCCCCTGGTTGTGAGTGTGAATGGTTGTGTGTGTGTGATGTTCTGGTGAGCCGTTCAGGGTGTACTCCACCTTCACCCATTGTCGGCTGAGATAGGATCCAGTCAACCCTAATAGGATTAAGCAGTGCAGCAAATGAGCAAGTGAGGGAGTGATGACTAGTTCTCTGTCCATGTCAGAGTAAGAAAATCTACATCTTGTCATTTTTGTGTGTTTAAACAGATTCCGAGATGTGTAAATTGTCTGCCAAAATAAAGCCAACTTTGAAATAGCATGATGCATTTAAAGTAAAACCAAAATGAGGCCCTGGAATCTGCATTGACTGCAACACTGGGTTTCAGTACCCAATATTAGTCTAAATACAGGTTAATAGGTCTAGTATTAGTCTAAATACAGGTTAACAAAACTTAATGCATAAACTAATATCACAATTATTTATAGCAGGGGTGTCAAACTCATTTCCACTGAGGGCAACATCCCAAGACTTCTGGGTTACCAAGGGCCGAATAATCACTGAACATCCATTTCAAAAAGGGCATGAAATGAAATCTGCAATCTTTCTTGAGTCATGAATGATTAGTAGTGATCGGCGATTCATGAACGAATCGTTCAAAACAATCGATTTGTTTAAGTGAACAAGTTGAATTGATTTGCAAATGCAACTGAATTGATTTACCAGCGCTTTAGTAATATAGCTGTCTATTATCACATAAATTAGTTGGAATCACTCATTAAGTCTCAAAGCCGGTGATGGCGGAAGTGCTGTGTGAAGCCCTGTGTAGCAGGCAGTCTCTATGTCAGGATATCTGATCATATCTGTGAATCGCTGAATCACTGAGCAACCAAGTCAGGCCGAGTCGCTGAATCACTCAGTGAACTTCTAACTCACCGAGTCGTTCGTGAACCGCTAACTCGCCGTATCACTAACTGAACCGCTTACTCGCTGAGTCGTTTGCAAACTGCTAACTCCCTGAATCGCTCAGTGAATCGCTAACTTGCTGAGTGGTTCACGAATCGCTTACTCGCTGAGTCACTCAAAAAAGTTTATATACTCATGAAAAACCTTTACTAAGTTTTGTAATATGCAAACTCGATCATTCAAAGATGTCATAAAAGAGAAATTGAGTGTTTGACTATTCAGTATGATACCTCTTCATAAGGCAGAGTAAATAGCTCAGTGAGTTAACGGAATGTCCTGCAACCTGCTGATGTGGGATTGAGCCTGGCAGCTGGTTACGTGAATCGATTCACTACTGGTGAATGAACCAGAAGAATTGACTTAAAAGAATCGAAATTCACAGTGCTAATGACTAGCTGTTTGTTTGAAATAGGCTGCTGCCACCTAGTATAAGGATGATGAGTTACGTTTTATGGTAATAATTGATGCAAAGGTGTACGATAATCATATTCTTTGAAAGCTCTCGCAGACCACATAAAATGAGTTGGCGGGCCGGAAAATGTGTTTGTTTAGCCAGTACTGATAATATCAGTGAGAAATGTCAAGTTACTTACTTTTATTTGTCTAACCAGTTAATCCTTGTAGGGTCGCAAGAAGGCTGGAGCCTCGGCAAGCCCGGGGCTCAAACCTAGGACCTTTTTGCTGTAAAGCGGAGGTGCTAACCACTAGGCCACCATCAATTAAGAACCATGCTTCCTATTGTTTTTCTTACTGGAAATTTAATGAGCAAAAAGGAATGTATGCTTGTAAAATCACTTAGTCCTAGACCTGGGGACAAAGACTTGTGTGTACGCTTAAATCCAGAAAACATCGTACGCACAAAAAATTCAGATGTATGAATCGTGCGTTGAACCAGGAAACCTCGTCACAATATTAGTTAATTGCATTTGCGCATCACATGTGATCTGTACAGTGATCGAATGGAAATTTAATAGTTTTTATAGCAATGTGTGTGCAGTCGACAGCGACGATTTCATTATGAAAACCTAATGTTCATATTATAAACAGTTTTCCAGAATCACCTCTAAGTGTCGCCAAAGCACCTACAGCTGCAGAAATATGCGTACACCAGCCATGAAGTTGGCATAAAGCACCGCACATTTCCACGGACATTTCACTCTTGATACTCTGAACTTTGCTGTGGGAAAGTGCGTACGCAACGTTTTTGTGCATACGCACCCTTTGTACATGAGGCCCCTGGTGACTTCATATACTGAGGTGTTTAAAAAGCTGTCTGAATCTTGCAAGATCAAACAAACCAGAACTGCTTGTTTAATCATATCTTGGTGCACTTGATAAGAACCAAATGATTCTCCTCTTCTGGTTCTCCATACTGTGGAATTATCTCCCTGTGTCTGTGATTCAAACAGTCATTTATTTCATGCAGCTGTGAAATTCAACCTGAAAGGTTACCAAAAAGAAGTGGTTAACAATATTTCTCAGTCCATCATCTGTTTTTATTTTTGATCCAGGAAGTAAAATGGCATGCATCTGGTAGCAGCTACCTTCATCTAACGTCTATAATTTATTTACTTATTCGTAGACTCTGGACTCTTTTGAATGTAAAAAATAGAACTTTGCTCATTATGATGTCACAGTTACATTAGAATTTTTTTTAATGTTTTTTATTCTAAAAAGAGAAATAATAATAATATCTATCTTCTACACTCGATGTAGTAAAAACCCTAGTGTAAAGTTAACACCCAGAGTCCTCACCTCAGGGCAGTACTCTGGTGTAGTGGTTAGCAGGTCCGCTTCACAGCAAGAAAGTCCTAGGTTCACTTCCTGGGCACGGCCGTTTCAGTGTGGAGTTTGCATGTTCTCCCTATGCTTGTATGGGTTTCCTCTCGGTGCTCCGGTTTCCTCCCACAGTCGAAAGACATGCACATTAGGCTAATTGGCTGTTTCAAATTGCCTCTGGGTGTCAGTGAATGATTGTGTGTGTTGCCATTTCATGGTCTGGGGAGCTGTTCAGGATGTACCCCACCTAATGTTGTCTGAGATAGGTGCCAGCCTTCCTACAACCCTAATGGAGGATTTGGCAAATGAGTGACTGAGTGTTCATTTGAGTCAAAATGGACATATATAAACACTATAGGGGGATGATTCCAGACTGGGAATTTTGCTGCATATGGTTTTGTGGTAATACTTAGTGTTTTCTCTTTTCCTATTTGGAGTTTTCTTAGCACTATAAGCCTTTTTTGCCAATATCACCTTTCTTCCCTTACTACATTGGCGTAATATTGCACTAAAATATTTGCATCCACACATCACTGACAGTGTATATTTACTCCCATTTTCAGTCCCTTCTGTAAAATTCCAAAATGACTGATTAGGCCCCAATTCTGTACCAAACATAGAAACTCTTACTCACTCATTTGCCGAACCATCTAATCCTAGGGTCGCTGGAGCCTATCTCAGCCAACACTGGCCTAACGCAGGGTACACCCTGAACAGCTCTCCAGACCATCACATGGCAACACACACACAACTAACCATACTTACATCCACACCCAGGGTCAATTCAGAACAACCAATCAGCCTACTGTGCTAGGAAGAAACAGGAATACCCAGAGGAAACTCACACAAGCTGATGTCTTAACCACTACACCACTGTCAAACAGAGGCAGTTTATACAAATTCAGTGTAACCAGCTGATTGAAATGTAACCTAATGTGCTAGGAGGCGGGGTGTCTTGGCTGGAGGCATTAGAGACATTTGTTGTGCATTAGTAAATAATGGATGGTGGCAAGACGGAATGAAAGTGTAATGTAGCTTCACTAATGAGAGGAAAAGAATGTGTAAAAGGCAGTGTACCCCTGTTTAGGTGTACTTGCCTGTGTTAATATTCTTGGAAAGAATGTTCTGTGTGTTACTGTTTACATTATTCCGAATATACAGATGTGTTCTTAGCCAAATATAAATACACTGTTAGTTTTTTTTTTTTCAGTTAGTTCCTTTATTTGTTTGTTTGTCTTTGTGATGTTGTTTTACTCCTGTACTGTAGCCTGACCTAAACGTTGGTTTCCTAATCTCCAAAATAAAACAATATTTCCACCATATTTATGTAAAAACTGGCCCAGAATGAATAAATAATATGCTTTTATTTACTGAGCCTCCACTTCTTGTAGCCCACGCAGACCAAGTGCTGTGCACTGCGCATCAGATCTGTGCGGTGGTTTAAAAAGAAAAAAAAAACCTCCGCTTTTTTTTGTCTTGAGTTTCACATGTTGTCCCCATGTTACTCTGGGTTTTACTCCATGATTTTCAGTTTCCTCTATAATGCCCTGCAGCTAGGATGGGCAGAACACAGATATAAATCCAAACAAAGAAAGTGGACAAGAGAAAGAAGGAAGCTGAGAAGAGAAGTGAACAGTTCTGGTGTCTTAAGGAACTCCTGTTAACTATTCATACCATTCTTGGTAATGGTTATAGCTCATAATCATAACAGTTAATTACCCACAGCTTGCAAATCTGCATCGGTCTGAGCTTTGTGGTATTCCTTATCAACCATGCATTCCAGTGCAATCCTGATTAGTTTGTCTGTTTACGGCTCCCGGGTGGCGCATCGACAAGCGCTATTAGCCTGGAGATCGCAAGTTTGAATCTAGGTTGATGCCACAGCCATCCGTGAGTGGGAGCCCATGGGAGCTAATTGGCTGGGCTCTTACGCAAGGAAGGGATGGCATACATTCACTTCCCTGTCACTCACAGCGATTACCAGCCAACCATTTATGCATTCACATTACATGTCACGGGGGGGGTTACATGTGCATGCTTACGCCCATTCCTGGTTGGTGGTGGTCGTGTGATAGTTAGGCAATACTTGATGGCTGGGAATTGGACACGACTAAAAATTTAGGGGAGAAAATCAAAAAGATATAATGTTTGTCAATTTACATAATATCATGTGTTCTCCAGTTTATCTTTGTGAAGTATATGAGCAGTTACCATATCTATTGTCTAGTTTTTTGGTTCTGATTTTTGCTGAATGAAATTTCAGATTTCAGAGATCATTGACTTCCCTGCTATGAGTATGCTGGGTGAGCAGCTTCTGGGTGGCAGCCTAGCCAGCATCTAGGTAACCTCATTTTTCCCAGAAAAATACTCGATGACTGCGATGGCCTAACGAGCTGTTCAGGGTGTTCTCTGTTCTTGCCCAGAGTCAGCTGAGATGGGCTCCTGCCTCCCCACGACCCTAATTAGGATCAAGCTGTTCAGAAAATGAATGAATGACACAGAGTGAGCCATGCTGGTGTCTTCATAGGGGACTGCAGGATCCCCTGCAGGCTATTCAGTGCTTTGGCAGGAGATTCGGATCCCTTAGTGGCACTGGGTGAAACAAATGGTTCAGACTATGGGATGTCTTTGTGGGAGCATGTTGCTGGGGTTGCTCTCTGTGGGGAAAGTGGAAGAGAACAGTTGACAGCTGTGCCTGATTTCTTTACTCGACCTCATGGTCATTGCTGCTTGGGCTGTCAACAAAATCAGTGCCAAAGTAGTACTGTCCGTTTAGCACCTGAAAAATGGTAACATGAGAAAAAATTGCCTTTTTGTTCAGGAGGGGTGCAGCACCTTTACCATACCTCCCATTATCCAAAAGCATGCAGGTAAGTGGATTGGCTACTCTTATTTGCCCCTTGGTGTGCACTAGGATCTGAAAAGCACTTCCCAGTGTGAGTCCTCTGCCAGGATTTTTGAAAGGCAAAAATTTAACCCAAGCACAGACTCTTGTGCAGTTTAATGCAAAGTCCAAAAAATACAAAAATTAGGGAAAACTATAAGTGCCACAATATCCAAAAAAGATAGCAACAACAGATACAAAAAAAATCTAAATGGGTGGGAAAAAAAAGGAATCACAAGCAAAGTCCAGAAACAAAGAATATTTCTACAACCAGTAGGATCAGGTCAGGAAAATACACACGGACTGAAAACATTCATGAAAATCTGACAAAGACTCAGAAAACCAAGAAATAAGTAGGGAAGCTAATACAAACAGATTAGACACAGGTGTGAACTCAAAATGGCTGAACAATGACAAAAACAGGAAGTAGGGGCAGAGGGAAATGAACACATGGTAAACCAAAACAAAAACATATAACAGAAATTGGGTGGGTATCCAAGAACATTCCTCTGGCCCATACCCCTCCCAGTCAACCAGAAACTGGAGACCCAACCCCCTCAGCGACGGACATCCAACGGTTTTCCGGACTGTAAAGGCGGGTGCACCATCAATGACACGAGGAGGTGGCGGGATCAGAGCAGGTGGAAAAAGGCATCTAGCTCCTGGGAAGAAAACAGAGATTGGTACCCCAGTGAACACTGAAAAGGAGATAATCCAATGGAAGCCACAGGCAAAGTGTTGTGGGCATACTCAGCCCAAGCTAACTGCCAACTCCATGTGGTAAGATTCTTTATCTCAGACCCTGTATTGTATATATCTAGGATTTATATCTTAGTACTCGCTCCAAATCTTTGTTGGCTTGTTCCATTTGGCCTTTAGTCTGTGTCCAGTCACAAAATCCAGGGTGATATGGGACCGGGGTGGAAAGCGGCTGCAGGAGGCTGCTAGGAGCTCCCTATCCCCTACATCATAATTGCACTCAAACGAAGACAATCTATGTGAGAAATAAGCACAGGGATGCACGTTATTGTCCTTGCAGCTCCCTGAGAAAAGACAGCCCCAACTCCCACATCAGAGGCATCCACCTCAACAGTGAACTGGTGAGAGGGGTTATCAAAATGGGAGCAGAGGTAAAGCGGGACTTCAACCCCAGTTTCAGACCACAGGAATCTAATGGAAGAGGAGGTAAGAGTTCAAAGGAGCAAAAATGGAGCTGTAGTCACAAATAAACCTCCAGTACAAGTTGGCAAAGCCCAAGAACCTCTCTAGTTCCACTCCATTACAGCCTTAACCTTAGCTGGGTCCATCTCTAGGCCATCCTTAGAAATAATAAGCCCCAAGAAGGATGTAGTATGCTGATGGAAGGCACACTTCTCAGCTTTAACAAACAACTGATTTTCCAGTAGCCTTTGTAGTGCTTGTCGAACATGGGAAATGTGTTCTGGGAGTGATCTAGAAAAAAATCTGAATGTCATCAAGACACACAAACAGAAACTTGTTCAACATGTCACGTAAGATGTCATTAACGGGGCCTGGAAAACAGCACAGGCATTAGTAAGGTCAAAGGGTAAGACCAAATATTCATAGTGACCTGTATGCATATTGAAAGCAGCCTCCCTTCATCTTCCTCCTTGATGCACATCAGGTGATAATCATTGCATAGGTCCAGCTTAGTGAAAATGGTAGCTCCTTGCAGTAGCTCAAAAGCATTTGACATAAGGGGAAGAAGATATCTGTTCTTGACCGTAATATCATTGAAGCCACAATAGTCAATACAGGGTCTGAGAGAGCCATCTTTCTTACTCACAAAAATGAAGCCAGCACCCACCAGGGAGGAGGAGGGTTGGATGATACCAGCAGCCAAGGATTCATCTATGTATTTCTCCAAAGCCAGATGTTGAGGGCCCAATAGGGAGTATATACGACCCCTAGGTGGATGTGACCATGGAAGGAGCTGAATAACGCAGTCATAGGGCCTATGAGGTGGCCGCAAAGTAGCTCTGGACTTGCTGAACACAGGCTTTAGGTCAAAATAGTTAGCCAGTCTAGTGTCAATGAAATTCTCCTCAGCACCAGAGTCAACCAGTGCTGATGACTTAACAATGGCCTGCAGAACAGTTTGAAGAGGTCAAGAGTTTTTTGCTGAAACACTGCTCGCCAGGACTCCTTTCATTTCTGATGAGCATTCTCTTTTGCTGGACAGCCATCAACAAAATGACCCATCTGGTCACAGTACAGGCATGCCTTGGTCTTCAGATACCGCCTTCTCTCAGCAGGTGTTAGCCGAGTGCAGTCAACGTGCATAGGCTCAGATGCGTTGGAAAAACCAGGTACACAACTCAGAGGTCTTGATGGGAAGGGGCCAGAGATTTCCTCATTCTGCCTTGTTTGCTCAGCCAGACTTCAACTCACATAGCCATGTCCACCAGACAGGATCAGGTCCTTGTTTTCCTCAGATATTCTGTTAAATAACACATCATAGAGTGCCTGATTACTCCAGCTTGTCAAAGAAGCTAGCGTGCGGAAGCGAATAGCAAAGTTGGACACAGACTGGTTTGCCTGATGGAGATTCAGCACCCTCTCGAGCAGCCTCTCTGCCTTGTATGGAACGGTCGAAAACCTTCATTTCAGAGGAGAACTGGTCAACTCTGGCAACTCCAGATGGCCATTTCCCAGTCACAGGCCTTCCCGGAAAGTAGTGTAATTAAGTAGGCCACCTTAGCATGATCAGTGGGAAAAGTGGAGGGTTGAAGGGCTAAGACAAGTCCACACTGAAGAAAAATCTACAGGAACCAGGATCCCCTGAGTTAGTCTCAGGTGGTGAAAGACGAGGTTCCTTCATGGGCTGAGCAGGTGGTGCATCAGGTTGGTTACCTTGATCAGACAAGGACAGTTGTAATTGTTGCGTCTGAGCTGCTAGCCCAGTCATGGTTGAGGTAAGGGACTCCATGTGCTTGGACATAGACTCTAGATGAGCTTGTTGTTTCCCCAACCATGTGCCATGCACTTCCAGCACTGATTTAAGCTGGTTAGGATCTGCTGGGTCCATGTTTATCAGATTGTACTGTCAGGATTTTTGAAAGGCAAAAATTTAACCCAAGCACAGACTCTTTTGTGCAAAGTCCGAAAAATACAAAAATCAGGGATCAGTGCCACAACATCCAAAAAAGGTAGCAACAGGAGATACAAAAACATCCAAACAAGGACAAAAAGGAATCAGAGTGTTACGCCGGTACCAAGAACTGATAGACCCAAATGCAGGACAGAGACGATAAGATCAGGTGAAACCAGGGATCCTTTATTAGCAACATGGAAAACGTGAAACATGAACACTATGGAATAACGGCTGGATCGTGACGCGGGTGCGAGAAGCACTATCCTCAAAGACGGCACAAGCTCTCTCCGTGAAGACGCAAGCACTCACTCAATGACAAAGCGTAAAAGTTTGTCTGCCTATTATTATTAGATTGTGTGTTTTATTTTGTGTGAGTCTGAGCAGTGGTGTATGAGCTGTTTGAGTGATGCATAACAGCTAATCAGTTTCACATCATCAACACAGCAGCATTTTTGGGTTTCGTGAAGCACGGACACAGAACAACATCCAAGTCATCTTCAATGCTTATGGTGCTCTGTTCAGGAACTACACTATTTACTTGTATGAATGGTTGTTTGTGTCTGTGTTAAGGAGGAAGGAGCCCTTCTTAATTAAATACAGAGATTAATGAAGGTCACTACTAGATAAGTTATAAAGTTCTTATCCAGCTTGAGCTCTTTTCTTTTAATCTGCTCTTCAGATGCACACTTTTCTACCTACTTACTCTGACCTGTCACATTGTGTGTGTAAAAAAAAACCACACTGTTCTTCCCTGCCGTGTTTTCATCAGAATGCTCCTGTAGGTTTTCTCCAAAAAAAAAAAAAACCTTCTCCTGCATTTCAGTAGCTCTGTCAAGAACACCATTTAAGATGTGAGCTCAGCCCACATCTCCCCTTCTTTTCTTTCTAAACTGGCTGCCTCATGGGAGCTGCATGGATACTAAAGGCCTTGCTGATTAAATAGGGTACAGTATACTGTGAAACTACGGAATTGAGCAGTTTTTTGCACTTGTTTCTGTCAGAGGCCATACTGTTTCCCTACTAAGTTGGAACCTATTTCAGCCAGCACTGAATAAAGGTGGGGAACACCCTGAACAGTTCACCAAACCATCGCAGGGCAACACACACACAACTATTCACAATCAAATCCATACCTAGGGCAATTGGGAGCAGCTGGTTATCCTAATGTGCATGTATGTAGACTGTTATAGAAACCAGAGTACCCAGAGGATACCCATGCAAAAGTGGAGAAAACATACAAACTTCACACAGAAACTTCCTCACCAAGCACAGAACTTGAATCCAGGACCTTCTTGCTGTGAGGCAGACATGCTAACCACTACGCCACCATGCCACCCTACTTATTAAGTGCGTTTCTAAAAATGTTTATCCCCGGATCATTATTATTCTCCCTGGATAAGCCTTGTAATAGTTTCTTACTGTCATGTACTTAAAGTGATGATTGGGAATGAAAAGCTATAGAGCAATTGTCAAATTGCGATAGTAGAGGAAAGGAGAGTACAGTCCAGTTTTGTGACTAATGATGTAAATCCTTTCTAATTGTCCTGGCATGCTATATTATTAGTTCTACAACTGGTAAAAGGGATTAAGCCAATCATAATCCCTGTTTGTGTTGGTTGGTATGTGTAGGTAGGGACAGGGGAGAATGTGTTTTAAAAAACTTTGGTGTTACATCTCTGCCACCTCTGCAAAACCTCCAACGGTCCTGCTTCTGATCCTAATTTTACTTTACACTGCTGCTCCTGCACTTACCTGTTTCATATCTTCATTTAAATTAAAGTGTACCTGTGGTGAGTTTGTATTATTAGCTCTTCAGAATGATCACATATGACATCAGTGGTTCCATCAGGCAACGTCGGTCCTTGCTTCTTGTAACGTATGAGCGAGTGCTGCCACACTACCCTTACTACTAGGCTTCATTGGCTGTTGCAGCCCTGGTAGTGACACAAACTCGTTGTTTTGTCCTATTGGCTGGGCTGTGTGCATGTTACCAGGAAAATGAAGGAGTGCAAAGCATATGGCTGCTCAAACAACAAGCACAGAAATCATGAACACAACCCAACATCAGCACAGGCCATACTCTGAAAGCATTTTCTTTCAGACACAATTCAGTCGTCTGTGAAGACCACTTCAAACCGGCCTGCTATCGGCATGACCACCAGGCAAAACTAGTTTGCACGAAGTCCAAGCTTCTATGTATAAAACCGGACTCTGTTCTTCCGGAATTCCTTCATAAAAAGTCAAAGGATGACAATTTAGGGGAGCAGCGTCTCGTCAAAAGGAACCAGGAAAAGATAAGATCGTTCAGTATGCATGGAGTTTTATCACCTAAAATGTCTCTTGGTGCTTGTTTATGTGTGCTGGACAACCCTGGCCAAAGAGTTCACATCACTTCTAAGAAAAAATGGTTGTTTCACATGGGTCCAGCCCTACCAGCAAGCCACGAGATACAATTACCCACTGTAGTGCTTATAATGGTCATTTATGTTTAACTAAGCCCTGTATTGCTTAAACATAATAATTATGCTCTAATTATGCTTTAAGGATGACCAATAATGCTACTCTTTAAGTATCTCTTGTTACTCTCTGGTGTTTCATTGGCTATCCTGTCTGCTTTTCCCTTATTTATGCCAGTCTGCTCCTTATTTAATTTGTCCGCTCACCTTTGTGTTGGTTGTGAGGTTCAGCTCCATGTCTATGTGAATTTTCCTAGTGATTAACAGATATCAGATTTCTGATATTCCCAGATATCTTCTGGGCTTCAGCTTCTATTTCTGTTCGAAATTGTCGATAAGCCTGTTTGATTTCAGTGATGGAGACTTGTTTGTTTTAGCGTGAGCCTGAACAGGGTTTTTTTTTTTTTTTTTTTTGATCTTCCATTAAACTTTGTTCTACCTGCATTGACTTCTGTACTTGTGTACTTCTTGCACCACAAGAAAACAAGGCAAATGTCCCCAAAAGAAATAATATCTGGGACATTTAACTCGAAACACTGTTTTTATTTTGTTATGTTTGTTTGTTTGTTTTTTAAGAACATGTCTCTAGACCAACAAATTTTTCTAACTAATAAATCTGGTAGACCAACTAATTTTTAAGTGAGAAATTTCTAATTCTTTAGAATTAGAATTCTTTGTTAATTCTTCCACTTCAGAGCAAGAAGGGCCAGGGTTTAAGTCCTAAGCTCGTTGAGGGCAGCATGTTCTTCCTGTGGTGGCATGGGTTTCCTCCTGGTACTCTGGTTTCCTTTCAGAGTCCAAAGGCTAATTGGCTGTTCCAAATTTCCCCCTGGTGTGTGTGAGTGTGAATGGTTGTGTGTGTGTGTTGGCCCTGTGACAGATATATTTAGGGTGTACCTTGCCTTCACCAAAAGTTGGCTGCGATAGGCTCTCGTCTTCTTGTGACCCTAGTAGGATTAAGTGGTTCAGCAAATAAATTCATAAATGAATGAAGTATTGATAGGCTTGTGCTGCAGCTTCTTTCAGTTGCTGTTTTTTGGTAAGGATGCCCCTTCAGTCTCATCATCAGGAAGTGAAATGCATGCTTAAGTGGTCAGTATAAACCCAAATTTTTTTTCCCCATAATGAAGTCCTTTGTTGTGTTGGGAGTGTCTTTGGTCATTGTCAAGCTGGATGATAAAGGTTCTCCTGATTAGATTGGATTCGATCCTCTTTAAACTGGTCAAATACAGTCTTAGGAAGGTAAAAAAAACACTTTCACCAGCACTGTAGTCTCAATGTATTGTGTGTATGTGTGTGCATATGTGTGCATGTGTGTAGGCCCACTGTGCTTTACTCAATGCACAAATGATCACAAGAGGATTCACATCCCTGTGTATGTTTTATGTGCAAACATGTAATTTAACATTTCGGGGTTAATTAAGGGTGTTTTGCCATCCAGCTTAAGATAATTCACAGTATATGACAGAGGCATAAAGGCACAAGACAAATGTAACTGACAGGACAATTAAGTGCTGTCACACACTCCTTAATAGATCTGATTCAGGGTTGCTAAGATACAATACAGTTATGTTTTATTATGCATTGCTTTATATATGTAACACACTGCTATAATAAAAACCAACAAGCCGATATTGTTTCTAACCACAGCTCAATTCATCTTATAGCTCATGTTGTATTCCTCTTATATCAGCAAAGCCGAGCTCCTGACAAATGTCTCTATTGATATCTGTATTACCAGTGTTATTAGTTTCATTATCTGTTTAACAAGTTATTGTTCTATCAAGCTTCTTAGTTCAGTGTTTGCTCTACAAATATTAATTCACCTGCAAGGTTGTCTGCCTACCCTAGTTACATTGTGTGAATTTTATTCTGTGCAAGTCTGAGCAGTGGTGTCTGAGCCTCTTTGGTGTTTCAGTTCCTTTATTATTAATAAATCTATTTTTTATATTATTATTATTATTAATAATGCAAATCAGCGACACATAACAGCCAGTGAGCGCCAACATGCTAGCCTTATTGGATTTCCTGTGGTGGGCTCGTGGGGACAATGGACAGGACACAGGACAACCATCCATGTCATATTCTATGATTATGGCTCTCCGCTTGGGAGCTCCGCTATTAAAGAATGACAACATACTTTTTGTCTATTTCTAATTGCATTCAGTGTCTGTGAGATAATTTAATTGGTTCTATGTTGTAGCAACTATAAGTAAGGTGGATATCTCTGAATCATCCCTTAGACTGAACACTAATGGGTCTGTTCAACAATATTTTTACAATTTTTATTTGATTTAAGCATTATCCTGAGATAGCAAACCAGTCAGAACATGCCGTTCCCATGTAGTAAATGCTAAGAATTTGTAATCTCTTCACTTTCTCTTTACGTTAATAAGAGATAAGAAACTGCATATTTTACATACTTCACCCTTTGATTTCTTTTATGATATAAATTTTACCTCTGACTGATTCAGAAGCTGACCTTGGAGACTTTTATTTTAGGTTAGCTTGTAGCGAGAGCTCTTTATGTTTTCTATTATCCATACCTGACAATTTAGATAAATGAGAGTTCTGTGAGCCATCTTCACTGCCTGCGCATACAGAAAGCAAGCATGTTGAAAGGGTATTCTTATATTTCTTTGGCATTTGGTAAACAGGTCTGTATTCACCCCATAAAAAAAGTGTGTTCAGTGATGAAGCCGCTGACCTCCTAACAAACTCACTACATCTGCGAAGGCAAAGTAGTGAGCAGAGCAGTGTGAACACAGCAGCCTTTCAATTCTACTGCATAGGGCTCCGAGTAGACTTGTAGTTAATTATTATTATATTGTATTAGGTTTAAAAATCCATGGCAACAACAGGCTGGAAAAGTGTGTGATACTAAAAGGAAACAGCTGAAGGAACATTTTGAAACTAATTTGGCTGACTGGTGACATATTGGTAACATGAGTGGGTATTAAAAGAGAATCTTAGAGAGGAAGAGTCTCTGAATTAAAGAAGTGCAGAGGTTCAAGGAATCTACAAAAAAAATGCATCTGCAAATTGTGGAACAATATATGTTCCTTAAGTGGCTGCCAGTTGTTTATATCGGCTAGGTGGTGGCTGGTGCGATTTTCCTATGGGAGTGGAGGGCGGGTGTCTTTCATATTTCCTTAATTTTAACCTTCATGCCTCATGACAATCCCTGCATTATTCACACTGCAGCCCCCTGAAATAATGAGAGGTGTTTCTGAGCCATCCCCACTCAATGTAAAGCAATCTTCATTAATGAATAAGTTATTAATAAAGGATTTCAACTGTCCATCAGGGAGCATTTCTCGTTAAGGAGGATCCTTGAGCAGGTCAATACGGCATCTGTTTACGCTGCTCGCTCTCACATGTCATTGTCAGTGACTCTCATTTCCAATCTCCGTTCTCCTGTTTAAGAATCCAAATCAATGCTTTCTTCCAGTGCTAATTTTCATTGTCGGCTGCTGAGTGATGAGACTTGGGTGGGGATGTGATTTTATTCACCCTGTCACTTCAGCGACAGTAATTATTAGTGAAGCATTTTGGCAGTCAGGTGATGCTGTTGAATGTTGTGCGTTGTGCCTGCAAGGAGATAGGATTACACTGTACATACTGAAAAGCACTGACTCACTGAAGTGTGTAAAAGTCTGACATCCTCCATCTGACAGACTTCTCTCATCGCTCGGAGCAGTTTACATGTATGTGTGTGTCAAAACAAATTAAAGTTGACTTCCCTTGACCATCACAATCAAGTATCATCCCATCCAACTGTTTTTATTTACCTTTGACGAACTGCAGACAGTGTGTTGTGCTGTATTTCATCTCCCCTTTGCTGGCATGTGGAGGATACCGCAGGGGATGCAGCATTTCTAGAGCGGTGTGGGGTTAAGAGCTTTTCTCGAGGGCATGATAGCAGCCATGTGTTTGACAGCTCTAGCCATCAACCCAATGTTAGTGTGACCCTCTGGCACAGATTCTGCTCCTTTAGCACTGATATTTGCAAGACAGTTTCTGTATTAATCAGACCCTTGCAACACAGAGTACTATCAACACTGAGTATTTTCAATTCTTCTTCTTGTTCTTCATATTATTACCGTGTTTCCCCGATAATTAGACACTGTCTTATTTTTTTTTCGGTTCAAAAAACACTATAGGGCTTATTTTCGGGGTAAGTTTTATTTTAATTAACATTAACAGCAATTTCAATAAACAGGTAAGTGAATCCTCCACAACTGCTTTCTTGTACTCAGCGGTGCAGCTCTTCCTTTCTGCACTCATGTCTGGGGTCAAAACAGACAG
>JAOUQZ010000041.1:11189511-11209146 GCA_028564935.1 Neosilurus hyrtlii
ATATATATATATATATATATATATATGTACACATACACACACATATACATATATGCTCCAATGATAGACACAGAAAATCATTCCTACCTGTGGCCATTAAACTGTACAACTACTCCATATAGCAACAACATCCACTGTTATACATTTACATTTTGCACTTTATTTTTTTTCTACTGTTTATCATATTGATAATACAGTCCTATACATCTTACTCAGGATTCATTCTGTATCTGTTTATATATTTATTAATAACTTCTAATTTTAGACTTAGTTGTAGGCAATGATTCTGGGCACTGCAGCTCTCGAACCCTACAGTGAGACAGTTTGTCAGGACACTCTCCACAGCGCCTCTATAGAAAGGTGGTGAGGATGGGTGGTGGAAGGCTGACCTGTTCCAATCTCCGCAAGAAATGGAGATGCCTTCTTCACCACAAAGCTGTTGTTTTTGGACCAGGTGAGGTCATCAGAAATGACCACACCAAGGAACATGGTGGTACTGGCCCTCTCTACTCTTGAGCCATTGATGAGCAGAGGATCACAGGCAGGTGGTTTTCTCCTTAAGTCCACCACCATCTCCTTGGTTTTGTCCACATACAGTGACAGGTTGTTGGTGTTACACAAGCTCACCAGTCTTTCCACCTCCTCTCTGTACGGTGCCTCATTGTTGTTGATTACGCCGACAACGCTTGTTTTGTTGGCAAATTTAACAATGGGGTTGGATTCTGAGCTTGCTGTGCAGTCATAAGTGAACAGTGTGAACAGCAGTGGGCTGAGTACACACCCCTCGGGGGTGCCTGTATTTAGACTGGTGGAGCCTGTTGTTGCATTGCCAATGCGTACAGAATGCTGTCTTTCTGTCAGCAAGTTCAGAATCCAGTTGCAGGTGAAGGTGTTGATGCCAGGTAGGTAGAGTTTATTTACTAGGTGCAGTGGGATGATGGTGTTTAATGCTGAACTGAAGTCAGTGAACAGCATTCTCACATATGTCTCCTTTTCTCTAGATGCGAGACTGTGGAGTGTAGTGTGTGTGAAATGGCATCAGATGTTGAGTGGTTGGAGCGATAAGCAAACTGTAGGGGGTCCTGTAAAGTGGGGAGGGAGGAGTGGATGTGTGACTTGACCAGCTGCTCGAAGCACTTCATCACGATGGGGCTCAAGGCCACCAGGCGGTAGTCATTGGGATACGTCACTGTAGACTTCTTTGGCACTGGAATGATGGTGGTTTTTCTTGAAGTTCGCAGGGACCCCCACCTGGCTCAGAGGCGTGTTGAAGATGTCGGTGAGCACGTCTGATAGCTGATCTGCACAGACTCTGAGCACTCTTCCTGGGATGTTGTCTGGGCCCACAGCTTTCCATGGGTTGACTCTGGATAGCGTACTCCTCACGTCTGCTGTCGTTAGGCAGAGTGCTTGTTCCTCTACAGCCGGTGTTAATTTCTGAGGCTGCGTGTTGTTCAGAGCTTCAACCCATATGAAGAAGTCATTCAGTCTGTCTGGGAGTTGAACATTACTGTTGTCAATCAGTGGAGGGATTTTGTAGTCCGTCATGAATGCCCTGCCACATGCACCTCAGATCCTAGGTGTTGGAGAAGCAGTCGTGGATCCGTTGTGCATACTGCCGCTTTGCTATGCGGATGGCCTCGGAAAGCTGTGCTCTGGCAGGTCTGAGGGATCTGTCAACTCCCAACCTGAAAGCAGCATCTCTGTCTCTCAGCCGGGTGCAGACCTCAGCAGTTAGCCACGGCTTCTGGTTGGCATGTGTGGTTACAGTTTTGACAACAGGGACATCCCTTAATACACTTGTTATGATGTAGCTATGATGTAGCCGATCACAGAGTCAGTGTATTCCTCTATGTTGGTGAGCTGGTTGTAGATGGCTGCTTCCTTGAACATGTCCCAGTGTGTATTTTCAAAACAGTCCTGCAGCATGTCTGTGGTGCCTTCAGGCCACACTCTGATGGTCTTTGTTGCAGGCCTGGAGTGTCAGCAGGGGTCTGTATGCAGGGAGCAGCAGGACACAGAGGTGGTCAGATAGACCCGGTCGAGTATAATGTTCCCTGTTGTGGCAAAGTTCAAATGCTGAAAGAACTTTGGTGCAACAGTTTTTAAATTGACCTGATTGAAATCTCCGGCAATGATGAAAAATCCATCCGGGTGGGATGTTTGCTGTTCACTGTTGGCATCATGGAGCTCCCATAGTGCTACATTAGCAGTAGCATCAAGTCGGATATTGACTGCTAATATAACAATGGCAGTGAACTCCCTTGGGAGGTAGAAGGGACAGCATCTAACCACTAAAAGCTCCAGTTGTTGTGAGCAGTGGGAAGCGGTAACCGCGGCATTAACACACTAGTCCTTTTTGACATACACAAACAGCCCACCCCCGCGGGTCTTAGTGGAGGCAATAGTGTCTCTATCCGCACGGAACTTTGTTAGCCCTTACAGTTGAATAGCCGTGTCAGGTACGCTGGTCTGCAGCCACGTTTCCGTGAAAATGAAAACACAGCAGTTCCTCATTTCAGGCTGGGTGGTCAGACGAAGTCTGAGAGAGTCCAATTTGTTGTCCAGGGAGCATACGTTGGCCAGTAGCACTGATGGGAGAGCCAGTTGGTTCGGGTTAGCCTTTAGCCGAACCCCCGCCTGCATACTGTGCTTCCTTGTTCTCTCACACCGCTTGTGGGACCTTTTCACGCAGGCAGATGGATTAGGCGACCTTCCGGCTGGCCTTTGTACGCGCAGTAATCCTAGGCCACATAGCTTCTTGGACAAAAGTGTCAGTATTAAAGTGTGGCTGCACTATTTGAGCCCAAAGTTAGGAGTGCCTCTTGGTTGTAGCACACAGTGTCTTGACCGCAGTCTGTACGACTCTCAGCACCTTAAAAAAAACTTAATTTGCAAAAAATCTTGCACCATTGTTGTGAGACGACGAGACTGCTGCATCTCTGTGCACTGCCATTTTTAATCATAAAGTATAATAAATTAAACCTTAATGTAAAACATCAATAAACTAAAAATTTTTTTGAGCTTTTAAATTTACACACCTTTGATAGATTAAAGAAAAAATAAATCCTAATTATTTAATTCTCCTAATGTTAATGTTAGGTTTTGTTTGAAGCTCACTGTATCTTGCACACACACTTATGAATTCTAATATAAAAAAAATCAGTAATGTCTCTAAAAGTATAAATGAAGATGCAAACAGATACCTGCCCTATAGAAATTACCTTTGAAAAAAGCAAAGGTATATTTGACTACATTGCTGCTTTTGTTGATTATTTTTCAGTCAAAATGTGACCCAGCCTTACTGATATAAAGCATCTATTTTTTCTTTCACATTTTAAGCTAAAAACCCTTTTTAACTTAATAGCCTATGGAAAAGCCCATTGAATTGAATTGTTGTTTAATTGTGATTTGTTGTTATAAATATGTGAGTCATTTAGGCTCAGTGTTTGGTTGTTGTCAAAGTGCTGTTTTTTTAATGTGCCCTCTTATTTATTAAATTACTGTTGTTCTTAAATGAGTATCACTATTAAAGAAGCCATCAAACTCCTTGTTACAGTAAAAATAAATAAATAAATAAATTACAAATAAATAAATAACCCATAGCTGTTCAGTAAAGCAAAGAGTGGAGAGATACTTTAAACAAACACAACCTTACAAATGCAACCCACATGGAAATGAACAGATCACTGCCAAGGACATATCTGTGATTCTACTCATCCTTCTTGGAGTTCAGCTGAAGGTTACAGCTCCATTGCACTAAACGTGGAGTCTCACTTGATCCTATTCTTTCTGTAAAATATATTTTGTGGCACTAGTTGAAATTTGCTCAGATTATCATTAAGCCTTTCCTTTGATGTTATGGTGACTGTACACATTTTGAAACTTGGGGCTGAATTGGTGAGCAACACAGCAATTCTCATAATGAACTCCCTGAACACAGGCATTTTAAACTGTGTTTCAGTGACTTGTTTCTGTATCACACAACCAGTTTAATATTTAAGATCTGACTAACCAGCCACTTTATTCACGAATAAATAAATAAACAAACAAACAAACAAACAAACAAATAAATCAATCAAAATATCAATCAATTAATCAATCAATCAATCAATCCCACACTGACTACCAATGTATGAGTCTATATGATGTAATTTCCCCACTGGAGAGCTAAAAGTTACTGTGGTGAGAAGAGGTTAAAAACATGATCCTGATCCCCTCTGTGGGAGTTTTCTTTTCTCGTTGGTGGTCAAAACAACAGAATAGCAATAAGAAAAGTGAAGGTTCTTTCTCAAAACAGTGTCTTTACTTCAACTATAAACTGAATCAGCTGTCCTTACTTCCTGTATTTCCTTTTCTTTCAACTAGCGTGGCATTGGACAGTCACTCTAAATCCCATTTTACCTTAATTTGCAAAGAAACCTGTAATTAATCCATAACTGACTGCCCATAATGATGTCATTTCCTGAGAAAAAAGTTTGTAAATATTTATGGTTTATGGTCTCTATGCATACAAAATCTATGCTGATTACACACAGCTGTATCCAAAAGCCATCATCAAAACCAGATGATAGGCACCAGCATAATAAAAACAAGGAATGTGTAAAGGGCATAATACACTGAAGGCTGAGTAACTTCCTCTTAGATACTTCTGACAAGATATAAGAATTTCTGCATGTAAACAATATTATTAGTACTTTTTATTTATTTATTTATTTACTTACTTACTTATTTACTTCAGCAATCTTTACCATTAACAGGCCATTCACTATTTTAGCTCGATTTTATTACCACAACTCTTATGGGAAAATAAACACTGATTATAAAATATCACCAATAGATTATAAAGCTAGGATGGTTGTCACCTGATAGCAAGAAGGTTCTGGTTTTAAAAATTCATGGTCAGCCCTATGTGGATTTTGCATGTTCTCTCTGAGCTTGTGTGGGTTTCCTCCAGGTGCTCCAGTTTTCTTCTCACAGTCCAATGACATGGGGATTGGGTCAAGTGGCTAAATTGCCTTTAGGTGTGAATAGTTGCTTGTCTCTATGTTTGCTCTGTGACAGATTGGCAACCTGCACAAAGTGCCCCCCTAAAGTAAGCCTGGATTGGCTGCAGTTCACCCTTGACCCTGAAAGAAAATTGCTAAAGATAATGTATGCATGAATGGATGGACGGACAGTTGTTCAGCCATCACAGAGTGGTCCTTGACAAAGTCTCTCAGATCCTTATTCTTTTTAATCTTTCTGCTTTCAACATATTAAATTTGACATAATTAACAATTTTTCACCAAAGGAGAGGTGGCTGTCAGTGAATATTCCATGAGAAGGAACGTCAAGGACGCAATTCAATTCAGCAACATCCACCATGCCTGTAATAAATAATTGTTAATTATTTCATTAAAGTGGGACCCTTCCAAAGACTGCCAATGTTTAATTAATTGTTTAGTTTAGTCCTTATGTTTAGAGTTAATTTTTACATATTTTAACCATAATATTGGAAGGTGAGCATTGTACAGTTCTAGTGCAGAACATATGCGCTGTGTAATAATCAAAGTTTTATTATTTACTACATGTGAACGCAAGAAAATATTTTTACAATTTATTTTCAGAAAATGTTAATGACACTGCTTGAGGCAAGTGACCGTGAAAATGTCAGACTTTATAATTTAAGCATTATTATCAATCAACAATGCATAATACATTACACTAACTTAAGCAAAAAAAAAAAGCTTTATTTATTTTTTTAAATAATTTTTTAAAGAGTATACACTCTCAAAAATGGAGGTATGAGACATGAAAATACCTGATTTACAGGTACTTTTGAAAAATGTTCCCTCAAAAGCAGTGGTGTTCTTTAAGATACCAGAAGTGCACCTTTTGAATAGCAGAAATGGTACAAAGTACTGTAAACAAAAGGAGGAACAAACTGCTACATTTTCAGGCCTAAGGGACCCTACAGCTATTAGTCACTTAGTAATTCATTAGTAGTTAATTTGATAAGGTACAAAAATGGTCCAGCACTGAAGGGAACACAGTTGTCTCTCAAAAGCCCATTTAGGTACACAACTGGTAAATCCATTTTTGAGTGTGAGAACTACATAACGATATCTCTTTCATTCCTTTTCAGAGTTTTGGTAGTATAATACAGAAGCATAATGAAAAGCAAATTAAATTGAGATTTTTATGGCTTATCTATTTATATGATTTAATCAGGATGGACAGCTAAGCAGCTAAGAGCTGTGTAACAGCACCTCTTTTAACCCTTCTCAGAATTTTAGTGCTTTGTGAAAAGATAATGAAAAGCAAATAAACTATCTATTTTTTTCTATAACAGAGACTGGTCAGGTGAGCCCTCACACTCCCACTATGGACTGTTCTTGCTGCTGGCCTCTGGTAAGAGGTCCCACCGCCTTTGAAGCAGAACAGGCAGGTTCAAGAACAGTTTTTCACCCACAAGTCATCACTCACACACTCAACACGCACATACACACTTACTCAGCAGTCCCATTACTATTGCTGTTCAATATCAACCCAGTGTGCAATATACTATAAATATTGTTATTTGTAAAAAAATTTTCAATAGTATTTTATATATAGCTGCTCTCTATAAATGTATTTACTTTTGCACTATCCCTTTTATGTACATCACAGCTGCTGTTTTTTTTTTTATTACTCAAGTCAATGCAACATAATTTTGTTCTGATGTGCACTGCAAAGTGTAATCTGAATGACAATAAAGCTTGTATAAGTCTAAGTCTAAATCTATTATTTAAAATGTTAGTATAAACTCCTCGAAATATACAAGAAAAACAGATGTTTGTAGTTTATATTTACATATTTTAACAGTAACAGAGATTGTACAGGTAAGCTGAGCAGTTTAAGACAAGCTAATGGAGCGGAGATCCATATGTGCTGTTGAACAAAAGTGCATTCTCATTCAGAAGTTATGTATAGCTATGTACTACATGAACACAGGGGAAATCCAACCGTGCAATGTTAATAAACTTATGAAGTATATGCTTTAATGCATTACATGAAAAATAAACTAAAATGAGATTTTTATTTAATATTTTTCAGTTTCAAAATATGATACTGATGAGTGACTTGGAATAATGGTTTACAATCTGAGTGTGTCACTCCTGTGTAGCAGTATATACTAATGTCTCTTCTCCCCCAGGTAGGTTCTATACAATGCACAAGTAATACATATGAAAATATGTAAAGGTCCATTATGTAGGATTTAGCAGGAGCTATAAAAGATTATAGTAAATAGACTTTGCCCTTTCACATTTTAACAAGTGGAACTTTGAGCTGAAAATGAAGTACCAGAAGCAAGATGAAGAAAAAGAAAGGAAGAAGAAGTTATTTAACCTGGTAAAATCTAGGGGACATGAGTGCAGCTGTGGACTAATGGTTAGAGAAGCTGATTTGAGGCTTTAAAGGTTACTGGTTCGATTCCTAAACTAGCATTAAAAATGGGTGATGGTGGGGGGAGTGAGCTACACCTTAATACAATATTTTTAAAAAACATACAAACAAAAAAATGCAGGTATGTGGAAATATGATTATACATGCTTGAAAAAAGGAGGGGTATGGGAATGCTATTTGTTTGTTAAAATCAACTGAATCCTACACAGTCTGCCTTAATTTATCTGAAAGAGTGAAATACACAATTAAACAAGTCACTAACAATAAGATAAATCTTATGACATAGCTGAAAAGTTGCCTGCAATTCATTAATAGTTCATGTGAGCATTCATCAATGGTTTGTTGCCTAGATCTCTCTGCAAAGCTCGTGTGCACTGATCATTTAAGTATATGAAAAACCCACACATGCACATGCCTCTAGGGTCCAAAATATGTTGGTCAGTGTCTTTGGCCACAAGTGTGACAAATAAAACCTGCCCTATGGCTGAACGTGTGTGTTGGAGCCAGGTCTATCCCCATAAGCCCCGCAGTAAATTTAGAAGAAGTGCATTAGCACATTTCAGATGCACTGGGCCAACTGTTATTTCTGGGGAACTCATAACAGTCTTATTTAATGACAGTAATCTTGAAATATCATTTTGAGACCCAGAGTCACAGGACACTGTACAATGAAAAATCAATTTAAGGTGGCAGTTGATCACAATATTTTATTATATTTGATATTTTATTTTGTATGTGCTCATGCTACACAGCATGAAACTAACAGAAAATAATGTTCTTGCTTTGTGACATGTTCTGACATCAGAATCACAGAGTGTTCTGATAAGATTATGTGGTTTTTATTTGTGGAGGCTGTCAGATCCAAAAAGCCTGTAGATATCTACTCTGGTAGACAGAAATATATTTTCAGCAAAGGTTCAAAAGAGCTATTTTTGAAAGTTATTCCAAAATACTGTGAAATTAAATTTTGGTAGTGAATATGCAAGCAATATTGGATCTGATAGAATAAGTACTGATGGGGGTCCACATAGTGTTTAGTCACATACCTCAAATGTAGTGTCATAGAGGGACTAAAACTGGAGACAGAGTGGACACATTTGCAGATAAATGGGTTTAATGAATAAATCCAGGCAGACAATAGCAAAAAGCAGTTCAAAGTTAAAAAGTATGAGACAGGCAAGTGGTCAAAAGTAGCACAAAAGAGATCATTTATAAACAAGGTGGATGAGGCAGGCATAGGTCATACATTAAAAAACAATGTCAAAGACAAGGCAGGCAACCTGCAACAACAAAACGTAGTAGTTCAAGCACAGAAGCACAGTTAGAATAACCAAGGCTTGGTGGAGCTAGGCAACAATTAACACTGACCAATACTTCACAATGAGTGTGACTCATTTGCTTTATTATCTAAAGGTGCTTTGTGACAATGCCAATTGTAAAAATCATTATACAAATAAACCTGCATGTTGAACTGAATTGAATCCTCTTGAAACACTGGTCTGAGGTCCACATGTGGTGGAAGCTTAAGCAAAATGTACACATTATTTCATGGTTGACAATGGGGACAGGGTTATTATGATTATTGTTTTTATTAATATGTTAAACCAGACTTTCCTGGGACTAAGGCACTATAATTATTTCACCTTTGTGGTGTAAGTGTTGACACTGACAAAATTGATTTAAAAAACAAAACAAAAAAACCCACATAAAGGTTAGGCTTGCTTTGCTCAAAACCTTATACAAGACCTTCTTCTACAGGGATTCTAGCATGATGACATGTTGTCATCTATTGCTGCTTATTGTTCACTGGTACTAAAAGAAAAATAATTTAAACACCACCAAACAGATGAACATACTGTGTGTACCATTTTGCAAACCAAAGGTGACATATTGAATTGGGGTTGATCTAAAGTTTGGAAGGAATTATTCTACGCAAATGCAAATCTGTGCTTATAAGCCACTAAGCAGACCTATGTATTTAAGTATTAAATCAATACGTTTACATGAACATTTTGAAAAAGTTGAATTATTCATCGAAAATTACTTGAATTCTTGTTTTAGTCTGACTAAAACTGGACTTTTAAAATAAATGTAAACATGTAAGTCTGACTGAAATCGTAATAAATCAACTTTCTCAAAGTTGGATTAACACTGCTGGATTGCTCGTAGTTGAGCTTTTTACTGCATGTTACCCCATTCATATAGATTTAAACTGGACTCAGCACTCTGCGCATGATGCTCAGTTTGCCGCCTTTGACCCAGAAATAACATAAAAGCATCGAATGTAAACATTAACAATAAGCAAGGAATTATGTCTGAACCCATTCATTTTTTAATGAGATTATGTTGCGCCAGCAGAAAGAGTTAAACATTTTGAAATATATGGATAGTAGGAAAACATGTAATGATGATCTGTTTAAAAAGAGTAATGGAACAGATGAATGATACTGGATTTAAAATGATGTGCCAGGAAATTCATTTGGTGGAAGCACTTAAAATAGTCTAAATTCAACCCCAGGAAAGTCAAAACCAGTGGGCACGATCCAGTTTCTTTACTGAGCACCAAATGTAAATGTAAAATGTAAATTGTAAAATGTATTTTCAGTACTGTGAGTTTTTTAAAATCACACTTCACTGTAATAAAAGTTGAATATTGTCTCTCTACTTATGTGAGTTCTCAAGATTTATAAAATGACACTTCAATCTTTAAAGCTATGTTTTGAAAGATATTTTAAAATGATTACATTTTACATTAAGCTTCATAAATAGTTTGTTATAAGAAATTTCAATAAAAACATAGAAGAAATATCATGTTTTTATTGGGTTTATTTATGACAATTACTTGATAAAGATGTAACAAGTGGAGACTGTAATGTTATATGAATGAACTGTATAAGTAAACAGATATATGCATTACATGTAGGGAAAGAGACATGCAGAATATCAGAAATTAAATCCATGCATCCCATTCAAAAAACGAAACCCACATAACAGCGTAACAGCATGTACATAGCTTGACATGGTACCAATTTGCGGCCAGTCAATTGTTTTGGTCTCTAATGGAATAGATCAACCAGAAAAAGACTAATACTAACAAGTCGAAAGTGGGCATATCATCATCTCTTGTAGTACTTCAGCCAATAAATCAATTCCTATCCTGAGCTTGTATATTGGGACATGAACACTAGTCTTTTTAAATGGCCTAGTCAAACTATAAGCACAGCTTGACTTAACTGTGCATATAAATGTGCCTTTGCAGTGATTGCGCTGACCTTACCTACAAGAACATGCTATACCATTGTATTGTGTGAAATAGCACCCTTTTTTTAAGTCCCACACATGGTTACTGGGAAAAGCATCAAATTAATATAGTTTGGGAATCATTTTGGAGAAGAAACAAAAGGCGCACAGGGTGTGGGAAAGGATCTAACCTTCTACATCTGCTATGTCTTAATAGTATGGGAATTTTGTGTGGTGTGGTCCTGTATAACTGGATTCCATTCCCTGTGTTTGCAGAAGGACTTGTGGACATGTATAAAACCCTTATACAAGGTGCCAGGAACGCTGACCCATAACCTTGTTGGAATGCAGGTCTACTGAGGTTTGTGTGTAAGTACTCTGTATTCTGGTGCCCTTGTAGCCTAAAGGGTTGACCCAGACCATGTGTTGTGTTACAAGAATGCCCTACAAATGCAAGTGCAGATCATTACCAAAGCCTGGTCACTGTCATACTGTACATGGACATATGAGGTTCCACATAATTCCTGCCTGACCTTAAGCTCTTTTTTTTTAAGTTTCTTATATGTAACAAATCCTAACCAGCAATGATTACTTGATGCATTATTCCTGGGGAAAAGGTGAAAGAGAAGAGAAATTCCAGTGTTTGCCCTCACATTTACCTTGACATGACTTCTAACAAAGTTTGGCAATGCACCGTGTCTTTGATCGTGACTCAACTCTGAATTTCAAAGGCAATACAACTTCCATAAAGATCTAGAAAGTATGGCAGGCTGACTATACCAAGCCAGGTGCTTTTATTTTCTATAGAAAGCAGCAGGTGAATTATTTTTCCTCATTTTCTACTGGAGGAATTTAAATTATGTGAAATGTAACTTGCAAAATCCTTATGTGTATATGTATTTATTATTTTCTAAAATGTACATTAGTGTTGGAAATACCATGTTTGTGTGCTTTCAAATATTTCAGTGCCTGTATAAAAAACAATCAGTATACTTATTACTTTTTGTATTTTTATGGGCAGAGCCATATAATCACGCTCTGTCCCTTTCAGTGACTATTTGACCTTAACATAACACCCACACTGCAGAGAAATACTGCACAAAGTTGTTGTCCATGGTGGCTAGATAAAGATTCTTGCCACTTAATTGTGTGAAGTTTCTGTGATTCTGCTGTGCTCATGCCCACTAGCTGTTGAATTAACCTGGGCAAGAAGAGGTGAACGTGAGAGATTTGATCACACTCTCTGCTCCAGGACTGGGATGAGGAAACTTATAGAGAGAGAGGGTTGATGGGAGATTTGATGGGTGATTGAGTGTGGTGTTTTTACTGTAACCTTTCCTTAATTTGAGAAAATGTTTTTCTCAGAGGGAGGAATGTTCCAGGGCTCAACACAGACTAATCAGTGTGTCTAACTAATTCAGGCTTAAGAACACAAAGCAAGGCTTGGTTTGTCAATTGAGTTACAGGGCCAGAAAGGGAGTGAAAAGGCCATGAAAGTTATTTTTGCTGTTTTTCTTGATTCAATTTGTAGATGTATTTTTTCTTCTTACTTTCTCCATCTCTTGGTCTGCATAGCAGTAAAATAGTTTCCCTATAATCCTTTTATCTGACTGAGAAAATATACAATTTATATGTTTTCCATGGTTCATTTCTGTGGTTTTAAAACCTTTAAATTCCAAACGAATGCCCCCATAAATGTTGAGGAGCAAGACTCCTCTGATCCTTGGAGCCTGGAGCCATGCCTCACTATTGTAATAAGATGTACTGAAAGCTTGGCAGCTCAACCATAATTATAGTCTAGTTTAAGTCTTTACCCTGAGCTACAAAGAACAAGGTCTGTATAACTCTTCTTTAGCTCCAGAGCAATCATTTGCACAGTCTCAGAGTTCTGACTGAAAAAAGCAAAGGATGACGCTTTCCTTAATAGTTCTGCTGTCCATGCTTTTTGAAGTGATGGATTTTATGGACCATGTACGATAAATCTGGCTTGATTATTAGATGTAAATCATTTTTGCTCGGAGTCTCTTTAACTTTGTTAAACATGTGGAGATTTTAACAAACGCCAATGTAAGAATTTCATGAAAATAGAGTAACACTCATTTTACTCCAGTACTAGATTTGACAGATTGGCAGAAACAAACTCACAACAAATTGGAATAAAAATGATAACTCAATCCAAAATGCATCACCATTTTCACACCTGGTCAGGATGCGTGAGTACTCATAATCAATAGCTTATAATCACAGATTTCTTTTCACAAATAAGTACTTCTTACAAACCATGAATTAGACAATTCCATGTATCACTTTTATGCATTCAGATTTGCAGTATGGTAGGACCTAGGTTCATCCATTTGCAATTTATAATTAATTTTCATTTGTTACAAACACTCAAATTAGTTGCAGGTTGGTAGCTGCAAACAGACTTATCCATCAGACATTATTACGACCAACCTTAGGCCTCATTTGATCTTGTATTAACACCTGCTCTAAAGACTGAATGAGTTTCATTAAAGTCTGATTGATGAGAAGAGTGTATGTCGAGTTTACCTCAATATTTACATAACACATGGACACACACACAATAGCCTCAATAGCCTTAATTAAGCCACCATAGTGCTTAATTTTTTATACTTTTTCAAGAGACACCACGATTAAACTTTAGGTTAACACATAGTAGCCATCTCACTGAAGAATTTTATTCACAAAATCAACTTTAATACCAAGACAAAAAAAGGTATCTTTACTCTACCACTAACTGCTCATAATTTAGAACAGTGAACGTCACTTTATTCAACTCGGTAAACTAATAGATAAATTACAGTTACTGATTTTGTTGTATGCTAAAAAAGTACATCTGTTTAGCCTTGCTATTCCCCCTGCTATTCCTCTTTCACACTCAAAGTTTCTCAGTAGAAACTGCTAAATCACAACACACCACCATGTTGACTTCCTTGTCTGAAGGTGAAACATGCCTTATGTGGTGGTAATCTTAGAGGTTTTTAGCATAACACAAACATTCCTGTGTTACAACATAAGGCCACTTATCTTTTATGGCATTTGGCCGTGATTACTGGCAGAAAAAAAAGAAAAGAATGAAATACACTTCTTAAATCCCAGCATGAATTTAATGAATGCTCCCTGCTGCTCAAAATCTTGGGCTGTCTCGTCACTGAACGTGAGTTTGAGACAAGAGTGAGATTTCATGCTGGTTACCAACCTCTCTATATTAATCCCAGATTGGACACCAAACTATATGGCTTTCACCTGTAATCAACTGAACTTATTTTGATTAGTTTAATATAAAAAAGTGCTTGGAAGTGTAACTGAAAGCAAACAATCAACTATGGGTCACAATGAATTGTCAAAAGATCTCAGGGATAAAGTCGTTGGCAGGCAATCAGGGGATAGGGGATAGGAGCATAGTCCGGAATAAAAAAGTGGAAATGTTTGGTAATACTAGGACCCTTCGTGGATCAGGCCGTTCCTCCAAAATAGATGAAACTACTTAGAGGCCTATATCAACTTTGAAGCAGTCACAGTAATTTTTGGAAAAGAATTGTCACTGTTTGCATGTGGCAACAATATCACAAATGCTGCACAAAGTTGGGCTGAATGTAAAGGATTCCAAGCAAAATTCTCTTTGCACCTTGAAAATTTTAAAGCCAAATGAAAAAAAAGGTGTTGTGGCCAGATGGCACCCAAATTGAACTATGTGACCTACACACCAAGTGGTAGTGTATATCTGGCAAGGCAAAATGCTATGAAATTCTTGAGGAAAGCCTGCGGCCCTGTGCTAAAAAGTCATTTGGAAAGCGGTTCACCTTCCCACATAAAAATTACCTGAAACACATAGCAAAGTTGACCACACAGTGACTAAAGGAGAAAAAGTTGCATTGCATGGTCACAGCCCAGACTTAAGCACCACAGAAAATCTGTGAAATGACTTGATTGCAGTTTAGGGGGTGATCAAAATCATCTCAGTGATTCTGTGTTTTTGTTTGATTGTTTGTTTTTCCTGAACTGTTACTTGGCTGTAACAGGTTGCATTGAGTAAATACAGCAGAAAAGATATTTTGTGTCTTAATTTCAAGCTGCAATACAAAACAATGTGAATACTATTTGCACACATGAAACTTCACGCAATAAAGTTTTTATTTCTTTAAAGAGAGTGGTGTAACTGTTACTGTAACTTCTGACCATTCCATTGATGTGCTTAACAACCTTTTAAGGCCTTTTAACGTTTCTGTTCAGCAGGAGATAGACGCTGTAGTTTTTCTTACTTTGATCTGACTGTTTCGGTTCGGTTGTCAGCAGCAATATACAGTCTTCACTTGTCTCTGTGCAAAACTTGCCTCTTGTGCACGTATAAGCATTGCCACCTCAGCACTTTTACTTTCCGTTATATCACTCATTTGCTGAACCATTTAATCCAACTAAGGTTGCAAGGAGTCTGTTGCCTATTTCAGCCAACTCTGGGCGAAGGCGGGGTACACCCTGAACAGTTCACCCGACCATCACAGGACAACATACACACAATCATTCACACTCAAACCTAGGGTCAATTTGGAACAGCCAAATGTGTATGTCTTTGGATTGTGGGAGGAAACCGGAGAGTACCCGGAGAAAACCCACATGCAAACTCCACATGCCTGGGACTCGATCCCCTTCACCTTATTCCTGTGAGGCAGATGTGATAATCACTACATCGTGCTGCCCCTTTCCCTTATCTTATTACTTATAAACAATAAGCATTTAAAAGTTCATTGTAAACAACCTAAACACCTGTACTTCTTTATATTTTCTCCTTTCTTTATCACGATTATTGTTTGACCTTGCAAGTTGATCACCCTCTCATTCTGCCATTTTTTTCTGCCTAAAGCAATCTGATAGCTCATTGGTTCATTACACATCAGGGGAGAGGAGAGAAGAGGAAGTGAGTCTAGTCAGGGGGGTGTTGTCACCCTGCAGAGTTCAGACACAATCCTATTAGCCTTTGACTGCTCCCTTCACAGCAAATTTCTTCTCTCTCTCTCTCTCTCTCTCTCTCTCTCTCTCTCTCTCTCTCACACACACACACACACAAACACACACACACACACACACACACACACACACACACACACGTACACACAATTACAATAAATGAGATTTAAAGTAAAATTAAGATGTGGAAAAAGGAGAGTAAAGAAAATAACCAAATCAACAAAGAAAGCAGCTGCAGCTGCATGCTGTAATATAAAGAAATATCAAGTAGAGAGGATTTGCTCAATACTCTATTACAGACTTATGGCACTTGTTAAACAGTATTTCCTTTCCAATCAAGCATGAAAGAGATGTTGAATTTTCTTTTTCTCTTACATACTTCTTGGATCCAATGAAAACATTGGCAGTGTGACCAGTCTAATTTGATACCTGATAAGTAAATGATGGACTGATGGGAATTTGAGGTTAATACTCTCTTACTCTACAAAGCATATTTTGCCAGTGCCAAAGCCTGATTTTGTTCTCAACCTGCTTATACATGTCAAATTATGTGGACAGTCAGAATAGTTCAATAATGATAGGACAAAACCAGGTCCAAATTAGGTTGCCTTGGAACATTAGGCCCCCTGTAAGAGTTGTAGATTTGGCATGAATTTTGGATGTCTGATGGATTGTTATTTGGGCCCTGAAGACTGAATATTACTACAGAGCTCAGGTGGGAAAACAGACAGTTCTCAAAAAATACTGGTTATGAGTTTTCAAGAAGGGGATTCAACTGTTCTGACTTATTTCAGAGTAAACATTGAAAAGGAAGAAATGAGTAAGCGCAAAAACACACTGTTAAATATTCCCTGCAGTATATAAAAGACACAGACCATTTGTTCTGAAATTGTTGCAACATAACAAGTATAATGTGGCCTGTGGAGTTCAAAAATCTCTACCAAAAGATAAAAAAAGAAATAGGAGGATTCCCGCAGGTGCCTGGGTATTGTTCTGAATCTGTTTCATAAATGGACAAGGAAAAGTCAGGAAGAACACTATCATTACTGCTTAATCCCCATGAGGTCCAAGGGTCATGCTAAGAGACAATCTCAAAGCCGTGAGCAATCTTGTGGTAAGGAGCAGGTGCCAAATGGAAGAGAGGAAAGTCCATCGTAGTGAAAAGATACCACTGATTGCCATCTGACCCTCATCTCAGGTTTCTTCAGGGTTTGTGCTTTATAGTTTCACATAAGGTGCTCTATTCATTTATTTTCCTGTGTTTTCTTGATGCTCTCACTCCTAAGTGATGCTCTCTCACAAGTTTCCATCCTGAAATCTTGCTTACTGCAGGCACCATTGGGGGTAACAGATTTCCTTCAGGTAATCTTATCAGACAGTTGTCCTATTCACATGGTGCATCTCGAGGCCCAACCCTAACAAGGAAAGAAAGGAGAGAAAGGAGAAATTGGCATTCCTCAGTCCATCTCTATTTTTTGTTTGTTAAAGGGTGTTATTTTTTAATAGGACCACCTCTGGAGTGTAGCCATCTGTGAGCTGAGTCTCTGGAGTTGGAGGAGTGGGATGGGAGGGGAAGAATCTGGAAATGGTTGAGGGTCAGGTGAGTTGGTTTGGGGGATGGCAGGGCTGACAGATGAGGCCCACAGGCAGGAGGGTGGGGGTAGGTCGAGGGCAGGTGAATTTGGGTGCAAAGTTAACAGAAAGGGCAGACATTACCTCACAGAATGATATAGAGCCAAAAGCCTCCCCTTCTGTATGTCAAATGGAAATTACTTTGCCCTATATTCCGTTGAAATAGCTATAACAGTGACTTCCTTTTCAGTGCAAAAGCAGTGAGACATTTAAAGGTAATCTTTGATTATATATGAACCACACATCAGGAGTCAGTTATGGGTTTTCATGCTGTAGCTAAGTATGTGTGGTGCTTGTGTTTCTCACTGGTTTGCAGTGCTTGGCAGTGATCATGCAGTCATACATCTCAGTCATTAGCACAAGTTTGTCTAAAAGCAAAGCAAGCTGTCCCATACTGGAATGTCTCGCCTATAGAGAAAAAGCTATAAAAATGGCAGTGGTGAACCTTGTAACCTCAAACACATTCTGACTAAGTGCACCCCTCTGACAATAATTCGAATATTAAATATGTACTTCTTACTAAATGATTGAATAATTAAAGGGCCTGAAAGTGGGAAATAAAATGCACAATATCTTTTGTAAGTGTTTCTGGTTAAGCTCAGTGGGCAAACCTCTCATTGGCTTCTTTAAGAAGTTACTTAACATTGCCAAGCCGTTCAATTGTTCAAATTGTTAGTCTTCAAGAATGTTCTGAAGTTACTCACGAGCGGTTTTTAGAATGAGGCTGTAGTTACATGAACCCTGAGATAGTTATGGGTTTGAACAAAGCAAATTTTAAACATATGTAGAATAAATGTTACGATCAAGATCATACAAGAATGATATTTTTTTCCCCTTGGGAACAAACTGTAAGTGTATATTAGTTTTTGCTCACAGATATTGTCATGACCATTAGAATCTATTAGGTTACAAAACAGAAAGGTATGGCTTGTTTTTTGTTGCAATCCTGATGCCTGACAAATGTCTGATTACTAGTGTTGGAATGCAAATGTGCAAATGTGAATCATGTCCATAGATGCATGACTTATTTGTTCGCCACTGTAGTTAGTGTACCGTATACATCCATCCATTATCTAAACTGCTTCTCTGTTAGAGTCGTGGGGAAGCTGGTGCCAATCCCAACTGACTGTGGGCGAGAGGCAAGGTACACCCTGAACAAGTTGCCAGTCAATTGCAGGGCTAACACAGACACAAGCAATCATTCATACTCGCATTTACACCTATGGGAAATTTAGAGTAGCCAGGTGACCTAATGTGTATATCTTTGGACTGTAGGGATAAAGTCACACAAGCACTGGGAAAGCATGCAAACTCCACACACAAAGGCTGCTGTCAGCAACAAGAAAAGAACCCGAAATGTTCTGAGTCATTGAGCCACCATGTTGTCCTTGCCCTACAGACTGATTATTTAATTTTTTTTTACTACTACCATATCTTTCTAACATTCTATACATTTATAAGTTACATTTTCAGTCATTAAAGTCATTCAGTCCTTTTATACTGGAGCATTTTCTAGAGACACAGAAGTAATCTACTTATCTAATCTAATACTAATCTGTATTAATTAATGCCTTTTCTATTTTTTCCCAATCCATATGTAACACATTCTACATATTGGAACACATTTATTCACATTTCCAATGCTAGGGTTGTCCAGCAAGTCTTACTCAAAAGCAGTCCAACAATTAGACAGTTGAGAAGCCAGTTGGAATGGAAACAAATATCCAGCAAATAAGATTAGTCTGAACAAAAGTAACACATTCTTATGCTTTATTCTAAAGTCCTACTATTTTTCTTCAGTTGCTATGGTGATCTGAACACCTCTTGAATCTTAGATGGATGTAGTGTGTTTCAGCAAAGCTAATTCGGGTGAGTTTTGTTCTTTTTCCACCTCTGTAACTCTGTTTATAACCCTGTGTCAGTATATTTGAGACCGGGCCACCTGTCTATTATTCAGTACAATAATAATCATAAAAGGCCTGTTTAATGTACTTGCTGTGGTGTTGCAGCTCTTGAGCAGATTGAACCTTTAATGCCTGTCTCAGACAGCAAGTGGCAGCGCTATCCAGAAGCATTCAGAGCCAGAAACATTCCGTTTGTTTTTTGTCCTGTTCCCGCGACGCCTCTGTACTTGGTCTGACGCTCTTCGGCTCTGTGCTGATGGATATAGCAGATGGGAGTCCCAAGTACACAAGCACCCTGTCCTTCTCTTTCTCTCTCGCTTTCCGACACACACACACACACACACACACACACACACACCAGCATTGAGATATATATGTGTATATATATATATATATATATATATATATATATATATATATATATATATATATATATATATATATA
>JAOUQZ010000041.1:11253735-11269585 GCA_028564935.1 Neosilurus hyrtlii
ACACACACACACACACACACACACACACACACACACACACACACACACACACACACACACACACACACACACCACAGTTTGTGAAGTGCTGGTGGGGCAGGGGGAATGTAATGTCATTTATACTTTCATTCATCTTTTATCTCTTGATCTTTCACAACAACTTTTGATTTATTTGTGCATTTGTTTTTCATGCATATGTTCTATAATATAACATACAGTATCCACACAGTATACACAGATGAGATGGTACAGTCTGAGAAGTATGATTTATAATAATATAGTGCCTTATCGTCTCTGCAAAGTTTTTCATGTTCTTCCTATATTTGCAGTTTGAGACCTGCAGATCAGATAAGCTAATTAATGACATGTCTGTGTGCACAGAAACATGAATTCCTTGTACTGTTTCTAGTGTCGGTGAGCCTTCATTGAAGTTACACCATTTTTTCCTTCATCAATTGCCCCTAGATGTCAATGAGCATGTGAATAGATCCCCGCAGTGGGCACAGTGTATTTCTGCACTCATGCTTCATAGTATAAGCTCTGGATAAACTGTAACCAGTATAAAGTACTTACAGAAAATGAATGAATGAAAGAATGAAAGATTGGACTGACTAAGATGATGGCTCGCCAAGATGGGAAGCAATCTTATCTGAAGTGCAAAGTTATCTGTGCTCTATTGACATCAATCGTGGGTAAACTGAACTACAGTCTCACTTTTTTTGTTAAATGTCCAAAACCAGAAGCAAAATAAGTTTTATTTAGCTATGTATCCAACAAAACTACTCCCGGTGGTTCTCGCTGAGTCCGGAACTCTAATACAGAAGTATCAACAGACACATTTTTGTAGTGTGATAAAGGAGAAACAGGTATAAAACTGGCCCAGATGTACAGGCCTCAGCGGTTACTATAAGTAAAAAAAAGTAAAAAAAAAATGTATTTATGTTTTAACTCGAAAGAACAAGTTTATCAAAAAGTTGTTTTCGGTTTGGGTAATGATCTGCTTAAGACAAGAACAAAATATCTAAATGTCCAGTGGCAGGTCACAGACCGTATGAGAGGCCAGACTTGATGTACATTGCCACCAAACCAACACCACATCTATCAGCATGAGTCCAATGTGACCATAAGGAACCATTCATCATTTACTTCAATGCCACTAACCGAACACATTAACAAACACTGCATTCACAACGCTGACAGATAGAAGCCAAAAATTTTTTGAATATTTGCATAAATATTCAAAGAAGCCTGAAGGCAGTTTGCTCACGTTTTTATGTCCTGTTTGGTTATTGTTTTAGCCATTTTTAAAATGGAGCTAGAATGTAAGAGATTGATTAGAAAAATAAATCCACTGTATGCTTCCCGTTCCCTTCAATTTGGGCAAGGTCTGTTGTTGCATTGAGGCTAGTTTGGTTTCTTATTTAAATATTTATTTAGTTTTATAAATGATTGTGCATTGGAGTTATACAGTCAGGGTTGCAAGCGCAGGAATTTCATATGCTTGCAAACTCTGAGAATTGGCACTTGCTGAACCCCTTAGGCCAGAGACAATTAAATCCACATTTTTGTGCCAATCAAGGACAAAAAGAAAGAAAGAAAAAAGAAATAGGGAAAGGGAGGGGAAAAGGGATAGAATAATGAATATGTGGTGAGAATCCTTTTTTTGTCTTCTGTCAAGAGCCCATCAGCATCACACCAATGAGCCAGGCCAAAGTAAAGACGGAAAACACATTTCCACTGACCTCAGAATATATACCTCCTGTCCACAGGCCCAGCATACAGCACTCAGCTTTATAACTGTGAAATTATTGTGAAATTATTATATGTGCTGTTCTTAATATTTCACTTTGTTGTATGTCACAATGTATCAGGTACCTTTACCTTTTTATTTGAGCAGTTAAAAAACTCCTCCTTTTCCCTTGCCATCTAGCCAACCAGCAGTAAAGAGACATTTTGAATGATACCGCACATGCTTCCTAAACCTCCAAAGTTATTAGTGTTAGCGTATGTATTGAGGCTGGATTTGGATTCAGATTCTCCCCTTTTTTCTCCACTTGGTCTTCATTATCAATTCAGTAGATATTTTCCAACTGATTTATCAGTGCTAAAGGTACTACATTAGCCACAAGCATAGGACTGGTCCAGATGTGCATAAGTATTTAAGCTCTGGAAGAAAGTAACCCTGGGTTTACACTGGGGCACAGTGTCCACAATCTCCATGATTTGGATGAATCATGATGAACATGGGGGGTCGTAAGATCAAATCGTGATGATCTTGAGGGAACTTGGTGGAATCGGGATATTTGTGTTTGATCGTGGCAAAATTTTTGACAGGCAAAAATTTTGCCACGATTATTCTGCTGCATTATAATTTGACACCACTCATGATAGGACATCAGTAGTAGAACTTAATAGACCTTGATGGACCTTACCAGAGCTTAACAGACCTTGACGAGCCATCGTAGTGCATCTTGATGAACTTGGCAACACGATTCCTTCAAGTTTTATCTCCTGGATACACCCTGTGTTTTTTTTTTATACCAGGATCATGCTCCAAATGTGCTCATAAATCGTGGAGCTCTGTGCTTTTTTTAATCTGGAGTACCCGGATGAAACCCACACAAGCACAGAGAGAGCATGCAAACTCCACACAGAAACACCCCGAGCCCAGGAATCGAAGCCAGGCCTTCTTGCTGTGAGGCAGATGTGCTAACCACTGCGCTACCGTGCCGCCCTGTTACCAAGTTATCATGTTTAAGATCATATTAGTGTTTTTCAGTAGTGTTTCATCTATACAAAACAGTAATAGCCTATGGAGCCTAAGCTTCCTTTACAGCATATTTTATGCGTACATTTTGGCAGCTGGTTTCTGATTACAAACTGATTTGATTAGGCTTATGTCCATTTCTCAATGAACTATCCAACAATCTGATTAAAGTTTACCAGTAATTGCATGAAAAAAGAACACTTACCCAGGTTGTAAACATCTTTAGGCAGACTGATCACTTTTTTATGGCTCCAATCCCAACATGATATTTGCAGAAATCCTAGGCAGGATTAAAAGTGAAAACATTTCCACATGTTTTTGTTGAAAAATAGTTTTAAAATGTTGCAGTATGAAAATATGTTATCAACTTTTTGATAACATATAAATGTTCCAACAATGTTCCTCATTTCTGGTTGTTTGAGAAAAAAAAAATAGCTGAATGGATTTTCCCAGTGTCACACCATCAGCCCTGCAACCACACACCACCACAGACATTCACACAGAACACTGCATCTCCCAGTACCCTTTGCAATGTTCACGATCACCTGACTTTTGACACTCGAGTGCTTTCACAAAGTACTGACACAGGAGGGTACCATGTATGCACTGCATTTGTTTTATGTCCAAAATTTGACCATGTCCTCCACCGCCATGGAGACCATGAATACCATGCCCCTATCAGTTTCTACTATGTTCCTACTACATTGCACACATGATTTTTTTTTTTTTTGCTGCATTTACCCAGTTTTTTGAGATGTAGTGGAAACATAGCGAGGTTTAAGCAAGGGAATTTTAAATGCACAGAAAAGTGTGTGAGGCATGTGAGGTCTCTACAGAATGTTAAAGAGCTGGTTTCCTAAGCAGGAGACAGGCCTCATAAAACTATGTCCATAAAAAACTGGGTTTAAAAAAAAAGAGTTAAAATTAATTACACTTGTTTGTGGTGGGCTTAAAAAGTGCCTTGTTTGCAGTCCAGGTATGGTAAAGTGAATGTTACCCACATTGTGCCTCTCGTGGTTTAGCATCAGGCCCAACATGGCCATGCTGACACTTATTTAAATTCCTACTGCCTTAATTTGACATTGCAGTCTGATAAGTAACAAGGTCATAAGCTCTTCACTTCTGTTTTTCTCCACCTCACTTCTCTCGTGTTCTTTCTCTCTTCAGACAGGTGGCTAATTATTAGACATTGAAATACCTACACAATTGCATCTCCTGTATGTGTGAGACTCACACCTGCACTGGCCCACTGTTTCACTCACCATTGCTCTATATTTCACCCCAGGTGCTGAGCGAATCTATCGTCTCAATGAGCCAAACTCATCCTTCAGTCCTGCCACCCTGATTACACTTCAAATGGATGATTCCAATGGCTATATTTCTCTTTGATCTTTAACAGAGTGCAGATATGGTGAAAGACATGCAAGAATGGCATCTAAGCAGGGACTTGTAGGTAAATAAGCAGGCACACACACTTTCTTGTTCATCCACAGGCTTGAAAACACATCAAAGGGCATCTCTATAAGCCTCATTTTCTGGCCTCACTGCTCAGTAATCTCAAACAGTTATTTATTCATCTATATTCAGTTGTCAGGCGGACATTTTTTCAAAACAGTGTAACAGGGTGGCAAAATATAATCAAGACATGCAGCTGATGCAGTGGAGGTATAAGAAAGTAATAAGGTACAAAAGACAGTTAGAGACTTTGCTGGCCTTTGAAAACCCAGTTAGCTGCACTGGAGGGCAGCAGTGACAACCCGGTGATAGTGGGGCTTGAACCCTTGACCTTGCGATCAGTAATCCAGCACCCTCCTGCCAGACCACCATTGCCCCTGCGACAGGAACAGTTTAGGGCTAATTATGAGGAAAACAATAATGATGTGATTTGAAACAGGTGACTGTAATCATGATTTGGTACAAAAGCAGTATCCTGGAAAGGCCGATATAATAATAAACAAATGTGTGAAAATTATTGAAATTTTCAAAACCAAAGAAAGATAGTAAAGGATTCAAAATGTCTGATTCTAGATGGTGCATAATATTAATTGTTTGTTAGTTTCTTTTCAATAACCGACAATGCAAAACCGAGCAGCAAGGTGTTGAAGTGGTTAGCATGTCCGCCTCACTGCAAGAAGGTTTTTCTCCCCTCGCTTGTGTGGGTTTTCTCTGGGAACTCCAGTCTACTCATGCACCAAGGCATGCACCAAGATAATTGGATGTTCCAAAAATCATATAGTGTGAGTGTGAATGGTTTTGTGTGTGTGTGTGTGTGTGTGTGTGTTGGCCCTGCTATAAACTGGTGAGCTATTCAGTGTACCCCACCTTCACCCAGAGTTGGCTGAGACGAGCTTCAGCTTCCTCATGAACCTTGTAGGATTAAGCAGTTTGGTAAATGATTAAATGAACAATGCACCACCAGTTTTGTGGAAGAATAAGACTGTGGAAAAAGAGGGTGCTGGATCGCTGGATTGGCCTGACTCCAGTCCTGATCTTGTATCCAAGAGAATGTGTGGTGAATTTTAAAACAACAACAACAACAACATGACGACCCCATATTGTTGAACACATTAAGACCTGTTTTCAAGAAAATCAGACATAATATGCTTCATCACTTGGTCCATGAAAGAGCTTTTACCATTATAAGAATTAATGACATTTTACCATGTGGTAAATGGCCTGGTAATGAACCGCCATCCCATAGAAGGTGTATTCCTACTTTGCTCCCACTAGTCCCAGATTAGATAGTAGAAAGATACAGTACTAATGCATATATACTGTATCTTTTATCTATAGCTAGGTTGGCAGTTTACAATACTGTAAAGCATCGTTTCTGTGAAGAACCGAGAACATCTGGCTTTTATTATTAAGACTACTTAACAATTATGCGCCAAAGATGAGCCGGATATCACTGAATAGTCCAGATGGATCATCAAGGGGACTATCTGGTTCAACGACATCTATTGAGTCTGCAGCCATTCACTCATTCATCTTCATTTACCACTTTATCCTGTTCAGGTTAACAGGGCCCAGAATCTATCCCAGCTAAGGCTAGGTGTAAACCAGTGTAACTCCTTGGATGGGATGACAATCTGTTGTTGGCTACAATGCATACAATATATAACACCTATGGGAAATTTAGGGTAGCCAAACTAACTGCTGGTATGGCTTTGAAATGTGGGTAAAAACCCAAAATTCTTAACCATCATTTTACAGAAGTATAAATATAAATTGTTATGCTACATGACGACAGTGTATGCTAAGTGTCTAAAGAGTTAGGTAAAACTCAAGATATAATTTATTTTTACTAGATCTATTTTTAGAATTTCTTCTTTAATTCTAATTTTTTAATAGAATATAAGTGAACCTTGGTTGAGAAGGGACATGGCAGGGCCCCACAGTGACAGATTGCAGGGACTAAGAAGAATCGGATACACTGATATGGTTGACTTGAGGAGGATGACGGGGCTGAGTGCCTGGTTGTTCTCAAAAAGAGCTCCATGAAGCTCCACAGCAAATCTGATCATAGCGCAGCCCCACTGAGAGGGAACAGGCCAAATCCAAAGAGCACAAATGGTCAAAGAACAGACCTTCTAAGAAAGAGTAAGCCAACAGACCAAGGGATCAAAACAAATCACTTGATAATTTCAATGAAAACTGATGGAAAAGTCAACAAAGGATGTATATTGAAACCTCCTGAGTTTATACTGATTTTTAGAAATCTTTAGCTTTTTCAGAGAGTCTGATTGTCAGATTTCCTGGATTACACACACATAAATAACACTAAACAATATTTGTTTTTATTTTATGTTAAATATGGAAGGATTCCCCCTTAGTTTAATCACTAACTTCTGGTGCAATGTCAAAGATCAGCTGATGTCCAGCAACACCCCCACCCCAAACCACACATACACACGCACACACACAAACAGCAGTGGGATGACATTGATGCACAAAGCTGCATGATGGAGGAATAATGCTACAGCAGATCTTTTACAGAAGGGGACATGAAAGGATATGGACACATGGCAAAAGAGGGGCAGACATTAGAGAAAGTACCACAAGTTAAATGTAAACCAGTCTTGTGACTTCAAGGGATGAACGTTTCCTTTGCTGGAGCCTATTTCTCTCTGTCTCTTCTCCTCTTGCTCCTGCAGGGATCTGGAAAGTTAAGGTTTAACGCTTCATTGGGCGCACATGTGCCGGCCACGGAGAACTATATAGTGTTCTTTCCGCCATTGCCAGCTCATCTCCATTCTTACATGGGTTTGGTTTCTGCTCAAGGTTTAGCGGCTGATTGAACAACCCCTCAAATGACTTTTCAGCTGGTAGGATATGTTATTCTGGTTATGATGAAAAGGCAAATTCAATATATCAAGTTGTACTTTCTCTCAACCCCCCCCCCCCCACCCCCCACCCCACCTTCCTTAAAAAAAAAAAAAAAGCGACTTGCACAAGTGATTCTGGTAAATGAGCCCGCAAGTCTAATTAGGTTCTTAAGCCAATAAAGGGTCATCTTGAAGTAATTTGTGGATAGATGAAAAAGAGAAATTTAATTCCACACTGTCTATGGGACAGAGGAGTACAACTCTAATCCCCATCATGGGGTGGGATGGGTTTGGGTGGTGGGGGTATGAGCTGGAGGTCACATCCCACAACCCTTTGTGTGAGCGTATAAAACTACTGTAGTTATAAAGCTTTTTCTGTAACTACAAATATGTATCATAGTGCTTGTGATGAGTGCTGCTCATTCTTGGTATTGTCAGGGATTTTGTTGGCAGCCTATAAGATGTTTGCAATGAGAGGATCTGTTTCAGTTTCCTGATAGATATTACAATTTACCATTACTAAACACATCAAAGAATCTTAAATAATGTTAATATGTTTTGCAGCACAGATGAGGGAGGGGAATATGTTTAGGCGAAAATAACAAAAAATTAATAACACACTGTATTAAAGGCGTATTGAAATTGCTTCTCCCACTGGATTTTCTAATTAATCCTACTTTGATGCAGGCATGACTCAATCTGATCCATTTTGCATTTGTTCTCATCTGTGTTTGACAAAAGGAAACCAAATGTCCCACAAGGCTATGGATCTGCAACAGCTTTCCAAACACCCCACCACCACCACCCCCCAAATTCCCTTCAAAGATGCCTCACTTCATTGATTTCTTTCACCCTGCAAACTTCTTTGTCTCTCTTTTCTCCTCTGCTGGCCTTCTGGTTGTTGTTTTGAACTCTACAGGGAATGCCTCAGAAGAGTGTTTTTTACTGCAAAACATGCCCTGAGCACATTGTTAGCCAGCGAGATTTAAAGGATCTGTCTAATCAACCCCAGATCATGGTTCATGTCAGGGTCAGCATTCCAACTCCACAGGAGCTCGCGACTGGACCACGCCTGCTTATCGCACACATTCCACTAGTCTGTGGTCGGACAGCCAGGTGTGAGGAAGGGATTCTGCCCGACCCTGCCCATACCGAAAAAAGACCTTCACGCACACAACTTTAGCATTGTAATAAGGCAGCTCTATTAAAAGTACATATTGGCAGGGGTTTTAACAGATTTTTTCTTTCACTGATCCAAATAGATGCTGAATTTAAAAAAGGGAGAATGGTAAAATTAATGTACCATGACTCCAAGTACTAATGAGGCTGCTATTTGTTCTTGTTGCTTGTTATAGGGATATGTGAAGGATAATGTCCAAACATATGGGCTGTGCTAATGAACAGATGTATGTGTAACCTGTCTCAGTGTTAAGTGTTTCAGTAACTTAAACAGCTCAGAGAGGATTACTGTTCCTGTGTATTTTGTGTTTGTCTACACTGACACAAAATGACACTTGCATGTCGTTCACCATGTAAGTCCTTGAATATCACAGCTATTTATTTACCAGCACATTCAAATAGACATGTCCATGTTTATCCACATACATGCTGGATCAGAAAAATTAGCCATAAGTGTGAGGATTGCATCACATTCGTTTATCATTTATCCTTTATAAGGGTAAATTATAAACGCAAAGGCTGAAGCCCATCCCAAATGACTCCAGGTGAAGGTGGGGTACACCTTGTAAAGCTTGCCAGACTATTGCAGGCCCAACATGTTCACGCCACCATTCACACTTAGTGTAGGGGAAATTAAGAATGTCTATTTAGCCTATAATGTTCATGTCTTTGGACTTGTGCGAGGAATCCGGAGACCCACACAAAGCACAGGGAGAACATGCAAACTCCACACAGAAATGCCCACGCCAGGCACAGGGCTTAAACCCAGGACCTCCTTGCTGTGAGGCGGAAGTGCTAATCTCTATGACGCCGTGCAGCCCTAAAGGATGTATTAAAGGTTATAATGACTTTGTCATGTTGACACAGCAAATCATACTTCTATTCTCACTTTTACCCCCCCAATTTCCCTTATGGGAGTGCTACATTCTTAACCTCTGGTCCCTCCTGGAAGAAAGTGTGACATACAAAATCCATGTACCTATAAAGAATAAATTGCTAAAGGCCTTGATTTACCCCCCACCCTCCAATGCTCCAACATTTCTGCATCTCTTCTTACACCACTGTGGCCCCTCTATTCTGGCCAGTGCTCCTGACTGCTCTGCCTCTGAACCAGATGCCTGGAAGATCATCAAACATCACTTTTTTTCTTTCTTTCTGTTCTGATAAATAGCAAAAGGACAGAGAAACAGGCTTGTATGAAACATAAACAAAAGAACATAATGATGAGCCTTTAATGTAGGATTCATAATGATGTAGATTTATCATCTCGGCATCAATCCTCACCTTACAACCAATTATTTATCACCAGATTAATGTGGAGCTCAGAATAATAACACAGGACCTCGGGTCTTCTTTTCTTTTTCCCTCTTTTTTTGTTGGTTTCACATCATCCTGCGAAATACCTTTGCCCCAATGGAGGCATGTTGGATCCTGTCATAGTTGGGTTGTTTTGCAGGTGGACAAAGCAGATAGCTTCTAAAGGCTGGGTCTCAGCTCTAACTGTCCTAAACCCATCCTCTTTCAGCACAGCTATGATCTCTTGCAGATGGCATGGTTTGAGAGGAGAAAAATGAGAAGCGAATAGCAGTGGTAGGGGAAAAATGTCAGGGAAAACACACAAAAAAGACTTTCATTTCTAAATCTGCTGTTTTAAATTGGGCTCGGGCTCTGGCGTCTCAGGTCTCTTGGATTGTGTGGTGGAAACTGGATACCTCAGTCTACTGTAGATCTGTTTAAGTTATTCTGCACTCACAAAGAGGGACGCATGTTTGAGAGATGCTTGAGCGTGCAGGAGTGATGACAGGTGGAATAGAGCCGAGGCATTTGAAGCCACATGGAACCCTTCAGACCTCTCAACAAATGGAGAGAATCCAGGGTGGAGACTGTCACCTTGACCTTAACAGGAGGAGAGACTGATAGAAATAAGAATCAAGAAATAAAACAACACTCCATACTGGGAAACGATTATCCTATGGGTCTTCCTCTATCCATGACTTATGAAAAAATTGCATTTGTTGTCGAATACATTTTTATGAGTACGTATATCTTATTGGGATAACTGGTTAATCAATTTAGTAAATGTAATTATCAATCATCTGTACTAATTGCTTTATCATGGTAAGGGTCATATCCTGGTAATACAGAGTATACAGGGTGTACAGACCTGATCGGATGCAACACTGGTTCACTGCACAGCACTTTGTACACATTCACAACTAAAGGCACATCAGTGTAGGCATTCTATTGATTTTTGGACTTGGGAGGAAACTGCGGTACTGTGAAGCAACCCACACAGACACTGGGAAAGCATATAAAAATATGCGCATCATCTTTTTTTACCAGTTTTTGTGTTGATAGTCTGTTCATCAGGATATAAATTTAAAAAGTGAATGTAGCTTAATGTGACACATGCTTTCACAAACAGTACCTGTCTGCTTCCATAGGTGAGATCTGAAATGGTCATATTAAAAAAGTTAGTCTAAAAGGTGCTACCCGTGTTTTTGATCCTTATCACTGTGCACAGACCGTCACCTGAGCTAAGAACGCTTTGACTCTGAAGGTGTGAGTTGACCATGATACCTGATGCATGTTTTTAATTTATCCATTTTTGTAACACTACCTGGAAAAACAGTAGTACGTTTAACAGTACATGCATACATACCCCACATCACTTAATTTAGAAAAGAAAGCCTTCTATTCCACCATTCAGACTTTATACAGAGACTGAAAACACAGCTTCAGGGCTTGAAACCCCAGACAGATACACTGCAGCAGTATGCTGCACTTTTCACCCTGCTGTGCCTCTGTCTCCCCATCATTTTCTCTGACAGCCGTAAAATCATTGCATCAGAAGTCCAAGCACTCCTTCTGACTCTCCGGACGTATATCTGGCCTACTACACCTTAGACTTGGCTTTATTTACTTACCCTAAACTTTTCACCCAAAATTCAGTTAATCCGAAATAAAATATAACATTAATGGATTTTTCTGCTTACTTAGCAGTTCATTGTGCTTTTTGTTCTTGTTTAATTCATCCTATAACTGAAATTTGTTTGGTTGCTGCTTTCAAACAAATTTCAGTTATAGGATGAATCAAAGGAGGGAATCCTTAATTCTAAGAAGATCTTAGAAGTAAATAAGTGAATAAACAGCAATAAATATTAATAATAATTATGATGATGATAACAATAATATTAAAAATAATAATAATAAAAATAATAATAATAATAAATAACTGAATGAAGGCAGGGTACACCCTGAACAGCTCGCCAGACCATCGCTATGCCAACACACACAATCATTCACACTCTCTCTCACACGTAGGGGCAATTTCAACCTGCCAATCAGCTTACTGTGCATGATTTTGGACTGTGGGAGGAAACCGGAGACCTGGAGGAAACTTACACAAGCAAGGGGAGAACATGCAAACTCTACCCAGAAACACCCTGAGCCCAGGAATGGAATCCGGGACCTTTTTGCAGTGAGGTGAACGTGTTAAACTCTGTGCCACCATGCCGCCCATTATTAAATTATTATTATTATTATTATTATTATTATTATAATTAAGAAGAAGTATTTATTTACTTATTAAGAACCAAAATGAAGCAGCAGAAGTCATTGAGAATTAACAAAAGCTGCGCTTAGTTTGGTTTCTTCTTTGTTTCCACATGACTCCTCAGTACTTTGGGCAGCATGGCAGGTAGCTAAAGTAAAGTCTGTTGGGCTTTTTACACCCAAGCCTTCTGGCTCATCAGGCCAGAGTGTATCCCAGTATCTGTGGAGTGAAGTGTCTAGAAGTTAATCCCCTCCTGGAAGGGATGCTAATCCATTGCATGGTATCTTCCTAGTGTTTAATGGTACATTTGTACTGCTCGGTGGGCAAAGACAAACCTCTGCTTGCGAACTTGCCAAGGGGTCTTTGAATGGTTTGAATTCAAACTCATGACTTCTCAAATCATGAGCCCAGCACCCTAACCACTACCCCACCGGCCACACAAGGTTCAGGCTACTGTCTACTAATTACTGTACATGTCCATGTGTCTATGCCCCCCCCCCCCCCCCCCCCCCCCCGTTGTCACGGGATATCCACTTTAAGTTGAGCCTAATAAAGTGGTTACTGAAAATGAGTAAATGAAAAAATAATCAAATTGTTACTGTCCTTTGCTTTATTAACTTCACCATTAGAAACATTTTGACCAGTCCTTTTCACAATTTAGTTTAAACCACCTCAAACACAGAAAAGCCAATAAAAATTTGTTCACTAAGGAACAAAATGTTGTTTTTATAGCTCTGTTATGGTTCTAAGAAGAATATGGTTTTTATTTGTCCAACTCTGCCCTGCGATGACCTTGCGAGCTGTCCAGGGTGTACTCGTCTAAGATGGGCGCCAGCCTCCCACAACCCTGATTAGGATTAGGCGGTTCAGAAAACAAATGAATGAATGATTTGTCCAAATTTAATGAATTTGTCCTTATCTAAAATTTATTTTAGGTGTGTGCAAGTAAAATATCTAATATATATATATACACACACACACACACACACACACACACACACACACACACACACACACACACACAGATGTATTATCTTAGTTCTTAACTCAAGTCCATTGATGCACTAAACAGTCAGAGATCTCAAACAATTTTTAAGAGAAGATGGAGAGAAAGTCAGCAAGACCAAAATCACCAGACCGAAGGGGTTCTATTGCACTCAATGTCACAGACCATTTAGAGCAGCAGAAAGAAATCAAAGCCACATCTGAGGCTTTTGCAGGGTCTTCTGGACGATTCTGGACTCACACCACTACGTGGTCTGGAAAAGTAACCAAGCTAACCAGAGATCATCGAAGCAGTGGAGGAAAGAGGGATGAAGGAAAAGAAAGAGGGAGAGAAGGAAAACTAATAAATCGCCCTCACTGGGGCAGAGTCTGCGGTTCGGATGTGACAGGAGGCAGTAATTTATCAGATGTTTTATAGCAAGATGATGGACTGGCAAAGAGCGAAATGTTTTAATGGAGGATTTCATTTTGGATACACTCTGGGTGCTGTTTCAACCTGTACACACAGTTAAGCTTCAGATACTGTACAGTAGTTTTGAGCACAGAGATAATTGCAGGAAGTTTACACAAAACTAGGCTCTTCCCCAAGGTTCTTTAAAAAAAAAAAAAAAAAAAAAGTGATTCTTTCCCTCTTGCTACCATTAAGTGCATCAGTTCATGAATCCATTTTATTATTTATGGTCTTTTGGTTGGTGGCCGGTTGAAAAGACAGCAGTTATTCATTCATTAATTCATTCATTCGCCACTCACTCATTTACCGAACTGCTTAATCATATAAGGGTCATGGGGAGGCTGGAGCTTATCTCAGCCAACACTGGACAAAGGTGGGGTACACCCTGAACAGCTTGCCAGACCATCAAATGGTAACACACACAACCATTCACACGTACATTCACACCTAGGGGCAATTTGGAACAGCCAGTTAGCCTAATGTGCACGTCTTTGTACTGTGGGAGGAAAACTGGAGTACCTGCAAGAAACCCATGCAAGCACAGAAATGAGATGCAAAAGCCCTTGTCGAACACTGGACTCGGTCTCTGGTCCTTCTTGCTGTGAGGTGAGAGTGTCAACAGACTTTCCCAGTTTAATTAAGAACCACTGAACATACACACACAAACACACACACACAGACAAAGACACACACACTTGCTTACTTTAACAATGAGTACATTTATTTTCTGTTGATTTTACCCTGCTGAACGGGACATCACTCATATATGAACTAGCAATATGTGAGTAAGACAAACTCTTTATTTAGGATCTTAACTCTGCTTGACAGGAAAGGAGTGGTATTGTTTGTTAAAATGGGGTGGGTGCTTTTTTTGCTCTTGTTTGTGAATGAAAAGAAAGAACGAGACCCATTTGACACATTAAATGGAAATAATAAATCAAACTGAGGGAAGTGCTGGCTGGAGACAGCGCTGCTTGTGGGTGATACTTGTACTTGTCATTGGTCCGGTAATCCCGCCAGGCGTGTCCAGGGCACATAAAACGAGAACAGAGTTAATAATGATGTAAGACTAGTGACCTATGCTAACCATGCCATGTGTGGGTGATAATGTTGTTTGGAACTTAATCACTTACCGCACTGGAGGGTGGGAAAGCAGGAATGTGTCTCTGATGGTTTGTGTGTTTGTGTATGCATGTGTGTTTGAGAAAAAGAAAACCGAGGGAGACAAGAACCAAAGATCAAGACACTTTGACACCCTTTGCCTAACACTTCTTCTCCACTATTACCAAAATAATGTGGCACTCAAATAACGTGGCCTCAGAGACAAACTTCAAAAATAAAAAAGTAACAAGAAAATGGGGCAGTGGTGGCAGCAGAGTCAGCGGGCACATATGGAGGAAAATGACTGTTGATTAGAATCAGTCCCATATAAGCCACTACATTCAGCTTACAAGAACAATCCCAAGTTCCAAAAAGGAATGGAATACCAAAGAAAACAGTAAAAGAGAAATAACGTTGAGAATAATTGTGCCCTTTGGGCAGTCTAGCCACACAGCCAATGTGTGTGGGAGAGTGATTACACAAGCTATTGGTATGGAAAAGGTCGTTTTATACTACCAAGCCACTGTTCATAGAGCTTTCTGGAAAAATCTAGTGGCAAACCTGAAGATTACCTTTGAACTTTTCCATTCTGGTCCGTACCATGCACAACGGGTCTTAAAGTCGACATAATGATTCAGACAAGGACAATATATCCAATCCTTGAAATACTGTCCGAAATGTTAATACAGATTCTTACAGATCCAGTAGCAGATTTCGATAGTTACACCTTCTAATGAGAATATCATGTGTCAGTTCAACTTCATATTTCTTTTATTAATATTTTTATAATTCCTCCATCCGTATGATTCAGGACCAAAACCACCTTTCAGCTGTTCAAGTGAAAATTAAATTGTTATTCACAGACAAGAAAAAAAAACTTTCTCTGTGTTACATTTCATGTGCTAGTCCTGCCTTTGATTCTTTCCACTTGGTCCACTGTAAAGCAAACAGTCTGAAGCTTGAAGAAAGAGGGACTTGTTCTCCAGAGCGTGGGTGGCTAACCTTCACTCCCTCACCCCACTTGCCATTGCTCCATCACAAAATATAAAACATAATAAGAATCATTTTGGGCTTAGGAGAAATGTTTAAAAGTTCTTATGTCTGGAGTGTGTGTCAGAGAGGCAGGAGACACTCTAAGTTACAGCTTGTGGAGTGCGGGGTCCACACCTAAGCAAACTACCAACTAAAGGGCATGTTTTCTCCACCTATGTGTTCCAAGAAGAATGAAAGAATAAATGTCTGAATACCGGGAAAGTGAAAGCTATGCAGTGACTCTTTAATTAGTGAATGAAACCAATATTCATGAATGAAGGTTGCATTAACTTATTCAACCTAAAAATCAATATCAACATACATATAATCTATATAGGGCAGTGGTGGCCTGGTGGAAAGGTGCTGGATTACTGATCCCAAGGTCGGGGGTTCAAGCCCCACTATCGACGGGTTCTCACTGCTGTCCCCCCAGT
>JAOUQZ010000041.1:11315219-11334407 GCA_028564935.1 Neosilurus hyrtlii
AGAGAGAGAGAGAGAGAGAGAGAGAGAGAGTCACTTACTTTCCAAAAACTGGGTCCAAGGTGCAGGGTATGTAGTTGTCATGATCGTTTACTGATTTCTTTCCTAATGTGATCTTGATATATGGGTCACACTGTGTGCAGAGAGTGAGAGAAAGTGAGAAAGAGAAAATAGATCTCTTAAAGTGTATAAAACACACACACACACACACACACACACACACACACACACACACACACAGTGCTCATACACACCACAGCACATCCATCAATGTCTAGCACATAGAGCAGCAATACCTCTCTTGACACAGACCAACCCTTCTCTCACTAGTACTGCGGAAAAATCATCCAACCTCAACAATAATTGTAGGGTTCAGAGGAGTAGAGTGCGTGTGTGAAATGTTCCATACCATAACTCTTGACCTGAGTAGGTAATGACAAAGCATCATCAGAGTGTGTTCATAGCTAATGACTCACTGGAGAGACCATCTGTGGCCAGGTCAGTGGAGAGAGTACACTCGGTGGGTCTAGTGTTGGTAAGGAAAAGCTGGCTTTACAAATGTACACAGTAGCCAGGGTGAACATTCTCAAAGTCTGGTCATTCCATAATTTTTGCCAGGGTTTGTAAAGTAGTTTATTTATATTTAGTGTGTTTATAGTGTATTTATAACCATTGTCGCATTGTAGTAAGAAAAAAAAAACAATTAAACCAAAACTGCATATATGAAATGGATAATTGTTGCTTTATCTTTTATGTTCCTTTACAAGTTGTTTTATTTTTGATGAACAGCAATTTTCTATATTATGCCCCTGTCACGCATATACGATTTAGCCAGCGCATGAAATATTTGGCGAATACGCTGGCATATGTCGAATAAGTTAAGGGTAAGTTTTGTGTAAGTTAACAGCATGCTGTTATAAGTCGAACTGACGGCGAGGTCATCAAAAAATGTTCTGCATGCACAAAATTTTTAAGATATGCTAGCGTATTGCCATGAGTTGTAGGTAAGTTATGTGATCGTTCACACAGGTTATTTGTAAGTTACTCATGAGTTGATTATAATGTGTAGTGTACTTTGTACCTACGTATAACTTATACCAATGAATGAATATCGTGTTGGCAGCGTCTGTAACTTATGGCCAACAATGGTCTAACTCGCGCAGCAGTGTATTCCTGACCATCGATCACGTGAGGTAGCCTATAAAAGGCTGCCGCTTGCTGCGTCAAATCAGATCTGCACTATACACCGCAGTATCAACAGCATCGTTATGATAAAGAAATCAATGAGGTCATGCTGATGTTGGAGGACAGCTAGTAAGTATTCTCGTCTCAGCCTTGCCTGACTCTTCATTTCCTGGATGATATGGACATCTGTTCCCCATGGAGTCTTGAGGAGTACTGGCCGGTTCCTCATTTGAACCCCATTTTATATACACCCATGATACACTAGCTTGTAAGTTAGAAAGACGATCAGTAAAAGTTCTGTGGTCGTCCGGAACACTTTAGATACGTCTACATAGATCAATATATGTTGGAATTAAGTTTGATATAAGTTAAATATAAGTTTTCAATACGTTACGGATAAGTAACTAAAAAGTCACGTATGTATTCAAAACTGAAATAACATCGATAAGTGAATACGTGACATGGGCCTTAATCAGTTACACAATAATTACTAATTACTCAATAAGATACACTGCCTGTTCAGAAAAAAAAAAGGTCGTACACTATAATATTTTCATGTGGTGAATTTTGCCTTGATCACAGCACGTAGTCTCTATGGCATTGTTGATCCAGTTGGTCAGGTCGAGGCTCAGCAACATAAATGTGGCAATAAAATGAAGTCAGCTGATGACCTGAATGTACGGAATGGTTTTCACGTCAATGGACTTTTTCTTCCCTGATGGCACGGATATAAAATGGAGCTCAAATAATAAAAGAGTGGTTCAGGGAGCATGAGGAATATGTATTGTCACCCCAGAGAATGGTCAGAACCTTAACCCTATTGAAAGTTCTCGGGATGTGCTGGAGAAGACTCTGTGGGGTGGTTCAGTTTATCCCTCATCAATTCAAGATGTCGGATGAAAAATGAACCCAACACTGGATGGAAATAAATGTTATGTTGCTTAACTTTGTTGAACAAACAGCATGACGATTATGCGCTAAGATCAAGGCTGAAGGCTCTCCAAGAAAATATTAGCGTTTCCAACCTTTTTCTGGCCGAGCAATGTAGTTAGGTATTGTATTTAAAATATGTCCATTATTTGTAAAATCATTCAAAAGTTGAAATCAAGTGAAAATGTTAATAATGTTTTATACAATTATTTTGGCAACTGTAAAACTATTAGTCTCATAGGAAATCACTGGTAACTGATTTTTTTAAAACAGGAAATGTTTTGCAGCACACTGCTAGTACTAAAATAAGAGGTCTAAAATTAATTGTCTCAAAATTGGTCAGTGTTCGTGTAGTGCACCACTGTCTAATTATATTTGATATAATTATATTTATTGGGGGGGGGGGTCTACAATAATTCGAGTTACCCAGGATTTCTATTTTAAGAACATTTATAACATATTCATAAGCCCATTGAAAAGTAATTTACTGAAATGTGCATGGCAGACATTCCATACAATCTAAGCCTTTGTTATTGTGCATTTTCTAGCAAAGTCTTCATGACAGAGGATTTTATGCTTTGTGCTTGAGTTAGTAATGTGCATTGCAAATGTATGGTGCCCCATGTAACAGCACCCACCAACCTAGGTCAGGCACCCTTAAACCTCTGATAAAGGTCACTGGCACCCATCTTTCAATCTGGCCTTATAGAAACACACATCTCGTTAATTAAAAATATTGTCATTGTGGATGCATTAAGGCACCAAAGTCTTAGAAAAACACTCGATTGTTTTCTGTGTGAGAGTGAGAGAGAAAGAGCAAAGTAGGGAGAGAGAAAGAGAGAGAGAGAGAGAGAAAGAGAGAGAGAGAGAGAGAGAGAGAGAAAGAGAGAGAGAGTGAGAGAGAGAGAAAGAGAGAGAGAGAGAGAGAGACAGAGATAGACAGGCAGTGAGACTGTACTGTAAAATATCTTAAACTGTAAAGAAAATGAGAAATCAGACCATGTATAATGTTTAAAGGAAACTGTAAAGGATGCCTACATGCCTAGAGATTAGTGTGTGTAAAGTGGTGTCATTCTAGCGTTTCTAAATTCAGCCATGACAACCAATTCCAGATTGTATTTAGGTTGGATGAAAACACAAATAATATCAGTCTCAGGAGGACGCCTAATCACAAAAATCAGCACAGACTTTATAACTAGTGAGTCATATCTTTTTTAAGTTTTATCTAAGATCTCTGCTGCTGATCATCTTTAAAAAGCCTAACATGAACAAGCTTGTTTCAAAACATCATATGCAATATACTCTTTAATAAATAGATACAAAGTATGACATCTTATTCATGAATAAATAATAAATATAATTGTTATGCAAACTGCTTGGGCATATGAGGCACAAATCATTTATCAAAGTATTGTCATAAATAATCATATTCAGAGTGGTAAAAACCATTCATGTGGGTCCTTCACTGATTTTATTAATATGCTATAAAAGCATATTTATTATATCATAAAATTAAACTAAGAACAACACACAGGAAAAATTAGTTTTGAACAATCTGATAACAATGTTAACTGAAACAAAATCATAAACAGCTATTTGATCTGGCTTATGTTTTAAATCAGACAACTCTTTTGCTCCTGGTGTTTGCGGCATAGCTAGCTGCTATAAATAATTTATGCTCTATTCTCTAAAATTCAAAAAAGAATATAATAACAAGTTTACTCAGATGAGTTTCACAAATAAAACTCTGTAACGAGGGGTGTCTATTCACGTTTGATGTGTCTCTGTATACTATACAGAAATGCAAGCACTCTGTAACAGTGTGTTTTTATACCAATTCAAAGATTTATTATATACTACACGGATGCATTTTACAGTTTATTTTTTTCATATTAAAGCTTGATAATTATGACACTGCCTACTCCAAATAACCAAGAGAAACTGTGAAAGTCTACTGTTTCCATTTAAGCATTCCCTTTGATTGTTGTAATTTAAAGTGTTGTAATCTGTTGTAGTCTAAAGTGTTGTAACCTGTTGTCTATTGCAGGCACCCTATAATATATATACTATAACCATAATGGGTATATGTACTTTGATGATTGAGTGAGGTCTCATAAGAGTGGCAGTGTCGCACCCACCTTGCCATTGGAGTCTTTGGGCTGCAGGCCATAAGCTTGAATTACATAGACCCGAACTAAACACTCCTCTAAGCCATTAGGAGGAAGGAGACAGAACTGGCGAGGGGGTGAAGGGGCAGATGGGTCTTCTGGTAATGGGTAGATCTTAAACATACCCTGAATAACAAAATAAGAAAGGTCATACCAAATCAAAACCCATGTATGGAAATACAATCATTGCACCTCTTTATTTTATTTTTTATCACTTATAATACAGCAATCACTTTCCAGACTGAACATTTTATTTTGAAGACATGAATATGTGGCCAGTTGAAAGAAAAATCCTCAATCACTCTATGAAATCTGTCAGAAAGTCTGAACATCCCTCATATTCCACATCTGGCTCTGAATTTTTTATTTTTTTTTTACCCTGAATGCAGGCAAAGATACAACAATCTCATTTGAGTGAGTATCATGTCAATGCATGACAGATTTGCTGTCGTAAAGTATATGGGATTTTCAAGATTTCACCTTGAACTCTCCAACAGTGGAGGGATCATCACTCTCACTCTCTTGAGTGCGTCCGCGGTAAAGTCTGAACGTCTGACAGAAATCTGCCAACTGCTCGAAGCCATCAACTTTTTCCAGTTCTGTGTCGTACACCTGCAGGGAGAATAATACTGAGTGAAAGAGAGCGAAACACCTAGTAGAGAGTCACTATTTAAAAGTTTTGAAGATGGTCTAAAGTGTGAGAAAAATTAAAAACATATTTTTGATTTTACCACCAAGTCTAGTTGACTTGATTTAATAGTCTAAGGAATTCAAAATAACCGGCGTAAATTAACACACAGTTTCACAAACATGGAGAGAGAGGTTATATCTGGATATAACGGATATAATATACAGAGATATCTGTTATGGAAAGCATTATAACTATCCTTACATAATGGTTATGGTTCATTGGATGGATGTACCACACGTATTTACTGCCAAGATGTCTTTTATGTTGTGGGCCTTAATTGTGGGTCTAAAATTTCAACTGCATAAAACAACTTTAAATGTGGTTATAATTATAACTGCTGTAAGCTGTAAAGGTATTAAGGAATTTGCTTTTTACAAGGACACTTAAAATTGTTATAAATGACTGATGCAGAGAAAGGAAAATATACACTGTTCTAATATCAATGCACCACATAATTCAGCTACCTAAAAAGGCATAGAAAAGGCCACCCAGGAGACAATTTATTGATGAGAGCAAGAGTGAATATCCATAAATAGCCTATGTTGTTCCAAATGATTCACTCTGTGTTCTGTCTTCATCGCCACAACCACTGTGTGACATTGCATGCATCATAGCAAATCACTCTCCTTGTCTGGCTTGCTCACTCTCTCCCCGATGCACAATTCTTTCAAAATAACAGCTGATCACAGCGGTTTTGAGTGAGAATCAGTGTTTTGGCCAAACTTTCCACACAAGAGCAAGGTAAGTCCTGAGAAACAAAGGATGGCTGAAAGTCTGTCAGACCATTCTCCTGGGACTAGAAAGGATGGAAAGCCTGTCTAGGAGAAAGAGCTTGTGGTGGTGGTGTAAAAGTGGTGTGGAACAAGTGGGAATGAATTGATGATGTCAGCTGCTGAGCCTGTCTGCTCTCATTTATCCCCCTGCGGCATCCCTGATATGAATTCATCGGAAAAGCTGTCTGCCGAGGGCTGCTTTCTAAACAGACAAGCTCGTGGGAAGTGGGCTGGAGTGGACTAGAGGGAAGTGAACACTTGAAAGACAGCACGTGCTGTCCCCAGTGGCTCGGGAGACTATTGAGGAGCTCATGTTTCTGTGTCATTAGACAATATTTCCATTGCACTTTTTGTGTGTTTTGTTTGCTTTTGATTGGCAGTGCATGAAACTGATGTGATTTCTGCCAAATAATATATTATAGTGATTTAATATTATAAATCATTTAAATATGATGTTTACTTTATTTTCCCCCCAAGTTTTCCTGATTTTCCAGCGGGTCAAACAATGTCTTATGGATTATGGGCAGCAAATACTGTTTGATAAGTGCAAAATTACAGTTTGTTTGGAGTTGTTATAACCCTCAAAAAATCAGGCACCCCATACCTAACTGAACAGTGTATCGTATAAGGTGTAGTAGTATATAGTGCACTCTGCAGAGAGTCCAGCTACATCCACGCAATGTTACTGGCCTTGCAGATCAGTTTGTTCAGTCTGTTTGCATCTGCAACCCTCAGCCTGCTGCCCCAGCATGCAACAGCATACAGGATGGCGCTGGCCACAACAGACTCATAAAACATTGTAAGCAGCATTTGGCACATGTTAAACGAACTTAGCCGCCTCAAAAAATAGAGATGGCTCTGGCCCTATTTGTATTTGTGTGTGGTAGTGTTCTTAACCCAGTCCAGTTTATTGTTAATATGAACTCCAAGGTATTAGTAATCCTTCACTATTTCCACAATAACACCCTGGATGGAAACAGGGGCTGAAGGGGTTTTGGATCTCCTAAAATCCTCAGTCAGTTCCTTGGTCTTTGTTGAATTAAGATGCAGATGATTCTGCTCACACCATGTGACGAAGGAGTCCATAGCAGCCCAATAATCCATCTCATCACCTCCACTGATACATCCAACTACAGCAGTCATCAGAAAACTTGAAGGTGGCAGGTCTCTGTGCAGTAAGTCAGAGAAAAGGGAAAAGGTTCCTTGTGGTGCTCTGGTGTTGCTGACCACCCTGCCTGACACACAGTGCTGCAGGTGCACATACTGTGGTCTTTTGGTCAGGAAGTCTACAATCCAGGACACCAGAGAGGCATCCACCTGCATCGCTGTCAACTTCTCACCCAGGAGGGTCGGTCTGATGGTATTGAATGCACTGAAAAAGTAAAAAAAACGTGACCTGCTCAAATCAGCTCACAACACACTGCTCGCTGGCTGGTCCAGATGGGTGTAGACACGGTTAAGCAGGTAGATGATGGCGTCCTCAACTCTGAGGCGAGGCGGGTAAACAAACTGAAGGGGTCCACATGTGGTCTAACCATGGCTTGGAGCTAATCCAGTATGAGTCTCTCAAGGGTCTTAATGACATGCCAAGTCAGCGCCACAGGTCTGTAATCCTGGGGGCCTCTGGGACTTGGGGTCTTTGATAAAGAAACAAAGCATGACATCTTCCACCACACAGGGACCCTCCGTAGACTCCACAGAGATGGGGGGCATAGGACAAGGACACAGGGGCTCACCCCATCTGATCCTGCTGCCTTGCCTGAGTGTAGTCTTCTCGGCTGTTTCTCAACCTGATTATAGGTGAAGTTGACAGGTGGGGTAGGATTGTCAGGTCCATCACAGGAGTCAGAGGTGCAGTAAGGAGAAGGAGGGAGAGAGGGTGGTGTGGCAGGGGGTTTCAGTCTTGCTCCTGACGAGTTAGAAGGGGGCTGAGCAGTAGCCGCAGTGTTGAATCTGTTAAAAAACATATTCAGCTAATTGGCCCTGTCCTCACCACCCTCAGTTCCTCTCCTTTTGACTGGCCTGAAACCAGTGATGGTCTTCATACCACTCCAAACCTCTCTCATGTAGTTATGTTGGAGTTTCCACTCCAGCTTTCTCCTGTAATTGTCCTTAGCCTCCCTGATTTTGAGTTGGGATAATGGCAAAAATTTCAATGCAGAAAGTTATGTAGTGTGAAATACACTCAGTGAACCCAAACCAGCCCTATAATTTCTCCAAGCCTCTTCCGACCATCTCCTAACAGTCCTTGTAGTCACAGGCTGCTTCTTCACAACAGGCACACAGCATGAAGAAAGATGAATTAAGTTATGGTCTGATCTTCTCAGTCAAGGGATGGGGGGAGGGACTGTAGGCATCCTTAGTATTTGCATACAGCAGGTCTAAAGTTCTTTCCTTTTTGAAGTCACAGTGAAAGCACTCGGGTGTTGAGTCTTTAACTGGGCTATGGTAGCATGAACAGTGTCACATGCAGCAGTGAGGTTGGCAGAAGGATGGTGGCACAATGTCCACTCCACAACTCATGTGCGCTCTTACATGGTAATGTGGGCACGGTTACACCATTGACAAGTATGGCAAGCCCTCCACCTTTCTATTTACCGCTTGCGGTGTAGTCTCTGTCAGTCCAGAATATCCTGATGCAGCCATGTCTCCACGAAGCACATCAACCTACACTCCTGATACTCCTTTTGACTCCGGGTTAGCGCTGTCAGCTCGTCCATCTTATTCGCCAATGATCTCACATTCCCCATTATATTAGACAGGAGACATGGCTTGTACCTTTTCCTCACTGTAAGTCTCCACTGTCTCGCCGTTTCCCTCGTTCTCTTTTTTGGTCCTCCTCATCTGCATACGCGGTATGTTTTTCCTCAGATTTTAGCCGGTAAGTCCATGGGTCTGGCAGCTAGTCCGGCCAGGCTTCAGGGCAATCAGCTGATCCCCGGAGTAAACAGAGCATGCAGTGTGTAATTGCTGCACTGCGGTCCCAACTCTCCATAAAGTTATAAGTACAAGTACAATAAAATAATACGTACAAGAAAAAAAGTTAAAGTAAGTAAGAAAAAAGAGTTAAAAGTATGGGTAGGGCAAGAGCAAAAGAAAAGGCTGCACAACTGTTATTGCATGCACACTTTTTCGGTCTGTGGCCATTAGGCAACGGCTGCCCCCAGTCAGAGTGGCTCTACATATCTACTCATCTACACTGAAGATCAAGAGACCTGTGACACTGCACTTCAAAAGTTAAAGGCTACCTGTGGTGAATTATTGCTACTAGCTCTTTAAAACAATCACGTCTGACATCAGCGGTTCCTTCGGGCATCATCAATCCTTGCTTCTTGTCAAAGTATGTGTGAGTGCTGCGACAATGGGCATGCTAAGAGACATGTTGCCTTCCTCATTGGCTGTTCCAGCTTGGCAGTGATGCAAACTCACTAGACTGGCTAGGCTGCGTCACTGACCCTGTGCATCATAACACATTATGGCCAGTGCTGAGCTGCACAAACAACAGCGCAGAATTCGTTGTGGGAGAGACAGAACTTAATGATAGTGTGGCTTGAACCCCCAACCTTTACCACCAGGTCACCACTGCTTTCTTTCTTAATTTATTCATTTGTTTATTTACTTGCTTGCTTGTTTGTTTGTTTGTTTTTACCTGTAGCGTGTCAAAGCCTTTCTCCAGATAGCTGCCACACTTTTTTCTCTCTCCTGTTGAGGCATAGAATTTACTCCACCAATCCATAAATTCATCCTCCTAAAACAGAAATGAAACATTAAGATTGTGCTTTAAACATATCTTTTGAGGTAACTGCCTTAATGTGGATGCCTTTTGAAGCATATTCAATATATCAAAGCTGTGTGTATAATAAACCTCACTTACCCAGTGAATCATCTATGTCCGGTATAAAAAATGTAAATGTAATAAAAATTTAAGTTAAAGTAGTGTGGCAAAAAGAATGATTAAAGGACTGTGCCTTATACAACTAGAGAGTTCATGCACATGCAAGAGTGACTGTAGCAATGTCCACAAAAGGCCTAAGGGGTGGAGGAGTAACGAGTGGAAAGAACTTTTTCCAAACTTTCCGTTCTTTCCATACTAAACTAAACCAAATGACAAATCCCTCACAGGTGATGAGGCTCAATTTTTAGGATGTAATTTAAAATCTTTCAGTAACAAGCTCTTGGCCTGTACAACCCATGGTAGGAATTAACTCACTGATTTACACCAATGTTTAATGTGCTCATTCCAACTGATAAAAGTGGGCGCCTCCATGCCTCATTTGTGTGTTGTGAGGGATGTGGAAAGTGTTTGGTGGGAAACTTTCAAAAGGTGGCAAGTTACAAGTGCTTTTTTTTTTCTTTTGGGCCAGCAGCACAATTCCCAGCAAGGGAAAGACAAAGCAGGGCTTTTAACATGAAACTATCCCCTCTGCCAGTGTTGCTGCCACTCTGCAAGAAACAAAAAGTATATTTCAATTTCAAATTGAGTTGGCAGTACAGGATATATGTCTCTGTATGTACGCACATGTTCATTTTAAAGAAATATTCAGTGAGATCGCAGCTCTTGCCCAGCTCTCACACCCTCTATCCACCCCCACAAAATATCTCTCTCTCCCTCTCTTTCCTTCTCTCTCTCTCTTTTCCAGAAGCATGACTCTGGCATGTACTGCAGAGGGACACCGAATCCAGCATTCTTTTCCCTGCTATTTTTCAACTGTGTCAAGGGAGGAAAAAGAACTAGCAGGACAGAAATGATAGTATTTTCTTCTTTCTTTTCTTTTTTTTTTTGCTTAGTGTGGTTGGGGCGCACGTCAGCACAGCATGTGTCATGGTGGCCAGGCGCAACTTGTTTAAGTGCTGCCAGTTTGTGTGTTTTTGTGTGTGCATTTTGTCACCATGTGTGTGAATTGAGGCCTAGAATGTTGGATTGTAAGCACATTCTGTTTTAAATCTGTATAGGCATGTATGTCTCTGTAAAAGCGCGATCTAGCAAATGTCCTAATGTTTATTTTTAAGGATACTAAAATACTATCACTTATATAAAGTGTTAATACATTGTTAGAAAGTTAAATCTTTAATGCTGGTGGTAGAAAACTTTATAAATAGAGCATGGACTGTGTGTGTGTGTGTGTGTGTGTGTGTGTGTGTGTGTGTGTGTGTGTGTGTATATATATATATATAGAGAGAGAGAGAGAGAGAGCTAAGCAGACTTTTATCACTTTCCCCAAATGCTACTGCGATACCACTGCTGCAGCATCTGAGAAGCATTTGAGCAGAAATATGGAGCTGCTCTTAACAATCAGGGGAAGAACAATGCAAGTAAATGGATTAAAAAAAACCAGGGCAGTGATCAACTGGTAATGTCAGGAATCAACAGATGCAGCTTCAGTAATCACTAGCAAAAAACACAAAAAAAACAAAAACACAAGTAAAAGAAAGAGGGAGTTGATGGTGGGGATTCCCCTCTTAGGCAGCACATTTACACAGAGGCAACATGAAAAAGGCAGGAGAATATGATTGGCAATGTAGTGCTCAATTACCATCAGAGTATTTAGGCTGTAGAGCAGGCTTGCTAAGCTCTGAATAGTGCCTTTCATACTGTGCCTATACGTGTGTATGAGCCTCTTTCTTTAAATACATTTACCAGTGGAATATTATTGGGTACAGGCAGTCACGCTTCCCTTCCATCACTTATTGTGTGTGTGTCTGTGTGTGTGTGTGTGTGTGTGTGTTTTGTGCACTTTAAGGACTTTTATAATTTTATGAGTGTAGATGTGTATAATGAGGGGCCATGTGCCTGGGACTTAGGGCTTTTATTATGAATGTTATTGCACCATAGAGAACAAGAGGGGTGTGTATGTGTGTGCACTTAATAAAACCTATCAGCGAGCCCTTCCGTCGAGGGCTTTATTGTAGTTATGGCTAAATGCCATAATCATTGGCTCCAGCTTGCCAGAACTTGTAGAGGAATAATGCTAGACAGGACAGCAGAGCCAGGCTTTGTGTGCCAGCTGCACATTGCCAAGGTCGCTTCATAAGTGGGCACGCTGCCTAATGTTGATACAAGGTGGTCGAAAGAGTCAGAGTGAAAACAGGGCACTCTGTCAACCTTCCAAGAACTAATTTATGTAAAATTAAAAAAAAAAAAGGCCTAGTACTATTCTCCATTCCCAAGATTATGGCTGGTTAATTTTTTTTAAGATAAAAAAACAGAAGCTGAATGTTCTTAATTTAAAGAATTTATTTAAGGTAAATTCACAGATTTGAATGTGTAGAATGTTTTGAATGTACTCTACTGGAATTCCAGATGTTTGGGTTAAAAGGTTTCATGTTTTGACACTCAATCACTCACTCATTTGCCGAACTGCTTAATCCTATTAAGGTTGCAGGGAGGCTGGAGCCTCTCCAGCTGACATTGAATGAAGGTGGGGTAAATCCTGAACAGTTCACCAGACTATCGCACGGCAACACATACAACTATTCACACTCACACCCACACTTAGGGGCAATCTGAAACAGCCAGTTTGCCTAATGTGCATGTTTTTGGACTGTGGGAGGAAACCAGAGTTTCTACCAAAGCTTCTGTAGTGGTTAAATTGTAGGTAAATTTCTTTATCTTTTATCTTATCTGAAGCCAGTACAAGAGTTTTAAATATTAATATTTTCAGGACAAATATGAGCCAACCGGATAAAAATCAAAGTGAAAACATGGATAAAATATGCACTCTAACCCAGGTTACCACTCAACACTAGAAACACTTCACATTAGAATCAAGGAAACCCTTTAAATAACCTTTAGCATATTTGGATACACTAAAGAAAATTGAGCACTGAGCTAATATTTTATTTTATGAGTGACCACAGTTTTGGCTCCACCCCTCCCCTAAAGTTGTTTTGGATGTTAACTATAAAAGACGAAAAATGGAAAAATCATTGAAATGCTTTTTGCACTTTGGAATGTCTGGAGGCTTGGCATGTAATGGGTCAGCAATTTTCCATGTTTCGCAATGACTACATCTTGATGAAACAGGCCTCTGTTTGACAGTCATCATAAAAAAGTAACGAGTGATTGTGATGTGTGTTGATGGTAAAGTAAGGAAGTTCAATCAGCCAGTAAGATATAATGCAGGGTCTTCAACCCCGTTCCTGGAGAGCTACCTTCCTGAAGACTTCCCCTGTGTCCGAAATGTTCACTCATTTACTACTCCCTATCCACTATACAGGGAATTAAATGCAGGGGAATATACAGTGACCTCAACTGTGTTAAAATAGACACAGACATGGCCACGATGAACTACAACACTCACACGTTCACAGCCACCAGACTTCTGATTAAACACACCTGTTCAAAATTTCACCTCCTGCTATAATATGAGCACTGACTGAACAATGCCTCACTGCAAAGTAATGCTTTGTGTGACTGATCCTGAGCTCAACAAGCCTTTATTCTACATATTGTTATTAACATAAGGTTTTGTTGTTGTTGTTTTTTACTTCGCTGCTGTTTTTCTTTCTTTTTTTTATGCCCCTACATTGATGTTTGCTGGTCATTAGAACCTTATTCCTGGTTTTAACACTGAGCTTAAAATAACTTATTGGATTTTTCCTTTTAATAAGAAACACAAACTTGCACATGCAGCTGTTCTTAAACTGTTATCTGGCAGTTATGTTTTTTATGGCTTGTCCTAAGTCTTCATCTTTATTAATTACCACTAAATGTTTGCAGATCAAAGAGCTGTCCTAGCTTTTAGAAAATGCTTAGACTGAAAAAAGGTAGGTGTTTTAAAATTAGGATGCTCTTACAAACCAAGAGTTACACCTAAATCAAAAAACATTTTTTTAGTGGCACATGAAGTGTAGCTGTTTGTAATTTATCATCAGCCTCAAGCTGTATCCTAAAGTCCAGTTTTACATTGAGAACATGACATTTGTTTGTACGTGTATTAACTCAATCTTAAGGGACTGCAGAAAAGGCTGGATCATGAGCTGCCGGGTCCATCACCCTTAGGCCAACAAGGCACAGCAAGAGTGGCGTCCTTGGGCTCATGTAAAGTCTACATGCAAATTTCATTAGTGGGAAAAGTGACTGAAAATTACCCCCTGCCCCTTCATCTGCTCCTGGCTGTGGCTTTGGGGGATATACATTGGGAATCTTTTAACAGCTCTATTTACTTTGGCTCTACCATGAGAAAATTCAGGTTTTTGATCATCTGGTTTGAATATTTTTTAATAAAATAAATATCTTTGCAAAAAGTGAAACCTCCAAGTCTTGGCGTGGAGAGTCAGAGAGTGCTACATTCGGTGTGTGATATAAACATGAGTTTGTATTGAAGGGGCCTGCATAGTGTAGGACTGCCTGACTCACAAAGACCTGCGAAGACTTACCAAACCTCTAATTCTATGAAAACTAGATCATATAACTCCAATGAGTTTTACTAAGCCATCAAATGATCTTTTGCTTACACACTGTCACATGTAGTCACACACAGATACATTGCCTCACATGTACATAACCCATAACTCTTGCAGGAAAAAATTGAGAGAAATTCAGCCCAGTGTACAAATCTATTTTTTTTCCTCTGCCAAATGTCTATTACAATGTTTAATCAACAAACTGTATTAACATGGCCACCAAGTCTACCTAGCTTCTTGCTGTGAATCAAGCCACCGGGTCGCCCAATACCAAATGTACTAAACCCAAAATGGACAAAGTATAGAACACTATTTTACACTACTGCTTTAAATTTAAGGGATCAAATATGTGTAAGAGCAGCAATGTAATCTTTACAGTCCATTTTTAGCTGGTAAACAGAGTGATGCATGTTTATACTTGGCACTTGAAGCCTTTGCTGTTTATAGTTGAGTGAAGTTTAATTTTGAACCTATAAAATTGTTGTGTCTTATGAAAAAAATTATATGTAACCTTGTAACTATCGAAAACTATTAAAATTATAATGCTTGCATGCAAGACACCTACATACACATATAAATACATGTTACAGAATACACCGTTGAACAGCATTTAGACTTTGGACTATTATCCTTCCAGTTACTGTAAAATCCTTTTTTACCTAATTAGTACAATTTATGACTAGTGGAGAAAACAGTACTTTGGAGCACCATTTTTTTAGACATATTTATTTTTCTATATTTATGACTTTATAGCCACAGCTAGACTGAAGTGGTATCATTATTGGGAAAACATTTCTGTTTCTCATACTCTTCTCCCCAAACAAATAATCAACTGAAACCAAAGTACTTCATAAATGTTCCACATGAAAATCAACTAAGAGCAGGATTTCATTCATTTCAACATTTTTTAATTACTTATATATAATTTATATAAAATATATATATATATATATGAATTATGAATACATTATATAATGTAATTAACTATTACATTATAATTATTTTTTTTCTTTCCATTTTGCTTGCAGTTTTTAAGTAGATGATCAAATGTGAAAAAATCAAATGTGCTAGAAATCAATACATTTCATTCAATAATGGCTAATGTTATAAACAGTTGATTTTTAAATTGGTTTAAAATGGGCAGAAGACATAAAACAAAGTACAGCCATGCAAACATCATCGATCATGCACATGCATGCAGTTTCACACAGAGGAAGCAATACACATTTGTACACCACAGTGACAGGTAAGGGCACAACATTTAAGTCATACATACGTACATGGAGGCTGGAGCGGGAAGGTGAAATGTTAATAATAGCAGAACTGGTGCCATCTGCCAGCTACAAACCAGAAGCATGGTAGTTAAAATAAAGCACACTGTTGAAAGTGTCAGGAAAACCACAGACTTATGCATAAAATATAGAAATTAGAAAGGAAACAGTTTAAAATATAGCAAGTCACAAAATGAATTATGGAACATATAGAAACCTATGTACTAAGGTGGTGATACAGTGTATATATTGTATGTGAATATAATATAATAAAATGATAGGGATGGTAAGATGATGATTCATCGGTATTCTTGGATTCTGTATAAGAGTAATATAATAATATGTTTTAATACAGAAAGAAGGATGCTCACAGAATAATACTGAGTACCAGCTTTACTGACTATCCAGACTATTCAGTGTATCAGAGAAATAGTGGAACTCTGGGGTGTGGGGAATTTCACCCCAGATTCCAGTCCATCAGCAAAACACCGTGCACATACACACTGACATACTCATTCACACCTACAGGCAGTTCACTGTCACCAGTCCACCTGTTGGCATGTCTAAGCGGGGGTTTGAGAAAACTTGAGAACCCTGATGAAACCCACTGACACAAAGATACCATGTGAGACAGACAGTAAAATTAAACTGAAGATTGAACTGGAGATCATGTAACTGTGGGTCTGCAACACTACCTACTTTGCCACCATTACTTATTATAGGTTTTATTATTCATTCACCCATTCACTCACTCACTGACTGAACCACTTAATCCTAGTGGGGTCGCGGAAAGTCTGGAGTCTATTTTGGCTGACAATGGGCAAAGACGGGGTGCACCCTGAGCAGCTCGCCAGACCACACATGCACATCCATTCACACTCACACCTAGGAGCAAATTGGAACAGCCAATTAGCCTAATGTACAAGTCTTTGGACTGTGGGAGAAAGCTGGAGTACCCAGAGGAAACCCACATGGTGCTTGCAGACGTGCTAACCACTACACCACCATGCCACTTTGGTTTTATTAGTTACTAGCAGTTGATTTTGGATTTGCAGTTCATCATATTATTTCTACCTTAAATGAATGTCTGCTTACTTGTGAGAGAGATTTATATATTTCAGGCTACATTGGGTTTTCAGCATGTAAATGACTTTATGAATGCTGAACCACAAAAGTGTGGGATATTAATGACAAAAGAAAGAAATGTTTTCTGCAGTGCAGCCTAAGAATGTGGCGTCTCCTTTAAGAAGCAGATTGTGACCAGAAAAAAAGTGTGCAGATCAAATTCACAATTATGGTATGCTCGATGATTAAAGCATTTCATAGTAGCTATTAGCACTTAACTATACAATAACTATTGTTGTCATTGGGAATATATTTATTTAATAATAATAATAAGCTAATAAGGTTCTGCAGGGAAGTTAACTAGATAAAGGAATGCATTGTAACAGAAACCATGAAAGTGACCCAATGCATCGTGGGTGCAGAATGGGCAGTGAGTGAATAAGCTCACAATAAAATAGCAGAAATATATCTTCTGAAATAAACAGTGGGCGAGTAAGTTACAGATGTTGCAAATATACAGAAGTGTAATGAATGTAGATGTATTTTCACTTAAATGTCCAAAGGTTTGGAATAAACCTTGGCAGAAGGTTTATTTAATTTTTTTGTCATGTGAGTGAGATAGCTCTGAATCATCCTCAGAGATGTATACATGCCAGGTTGCCAACAAACACCAACCAAACACCACCATTGCCAAATCAATTAGACTGCATGGTATGCCCTGGAAGCTAATCAGGTTGACAGAAATATTTGCTTATACACTCATCCAAAACCATCATCATAACCACTTCAGACTAAAAACCAGAGGGGTGTGGGGGAAAACATTATAGGAGAACAGCGTTACAACTGTGGAGTTTTGCCCAAAGACATGTCATTCCATGTGCCTGTACAGAGTGTTCAACACAGAAACTTTTTTCAAATTAAGCTGCTCCTATGTCAAAAAAAAGTTAAACATGAGGTGTGCGGTGACTTCAAGAATGTCTAATGGGACTGATATTACACATATGTCAGAACCCACGTTTAAATAAACAGTTTTTAAACAAACAAAGCATTCTTAGGTCACAAAGAGACAATCCCAGACTTGACCCTGCATAAAGATTTCAAATCAAGCTAATTAGACAATCAAAGAGAGCCAAGGTCACCCTTTGTCAAGGCTTCAGCCTTGTTCTGTTGTGGTGCTTCAGAAAGGGACCTGGTTTCAGAGGTCTGTCAGCAAGTGCTCCCTTTTCCCTAAAATCAACCCTGAGCAGGAGGCTTTGGGAGGAGGACGGAGGAGGGTGGAGGAGGGCTGAGGAGGAACAGTTCCTGTGGCGCCTGTGGTGAGCAGGCAGGAGCGGGGGAACGCAGTTGCCCACGACAACGACTCACCACATCAGAGGCGGGCCTGAACCCTAGCAGCGCCTTATGCAGCCTAGTGCCAGGACATTATGTATACAATAACAGAGGCAGCTTTACAAGGCACTCAAAGGAACAGCTAATTAGGAACAGGGCCATTCGCTTGCTGTTGTCCTCTAATGTGGGGCAGTTGCATTACGGCACATTACAAAAGTACACTTGGAAAGTATCAGTGGACTGAATGGGCTGGACCACCTCTCCACATATAATAGGCCATGTATCTTCAATAGCTGTTACTCTCCTAGTGAATCCAGGAAGGTGTAGCAAAGCAAATACTACTAGAATGGCCAGGTCTCCAGCAAGTCCTATTTCAGCAACCTCCTTAAAGCCTTACTACATGACTACCCGCTTTAACACCCCAATCTTCAGGTTGTTCTTTAAACAAAGAGTAAAGTGCCAAAGAGGATCTATAAAGGCACGCTGGGTGTGCTAACTTTCCCCAAAAGATGTTGCCTTTGGCTACCATCAAAACCTGCAATAAGTGACAAACATGCTGCTTTTTACCAAAGAACATTTTTCAAGGAATACAAGATCCTAGTGCAGGGTACTATCTGGAGCCAATGTAGAGTCTTTAGGGATGAGGACTCAAGTTTCACTTAATGCACTGGGGAGTGTAGCCCAGCTTTCTGCCCCCACAGCATAAAACACAAGGAATTCACAGATGTGGAAATAATTCAGAGCACTGAGAGTTTTTGGCCCACTGTAATGGCATATGCCTGGTATAGCTTTGTACATCTAAATTGGTTATATACACAGAGTTGAACATGACCCACTCATCATCAAGCTTGACAAAATAGTCCACTTCTTTATGTGATGTGACAGGCTTGAGGGATTGGTCCGTTTATGAAATGTCAATCCAAAACCAAATACAAATCCAGCAAACAAGGACTACTCATTTAAAAATATACAACATGGTATAGGCTATTATATGATATGTGGATAAATAGAGCAGAATCTTTACTGTATAGCTCCGATTACAAGGTAGAGTCTTAAACTTTTCAAATAGAGGAGATTTTATACAGCTGCAGAGTGGCACAACTGAAATATGAACCTGAAATTCTAGGATTTAGTCACTTTGCTTAAGGTTATTTATTTGACTGACCTGTTAAAAAGGAAAGCTCCCACTGCAGTGTAAAAAGTTTAGCTCAATACACTCATAGGTAGAGATGCTGGATTAACAACATGTGGCCAACAACATAAGCTAGCAAGCATGCACCTGTGTCCACATTGCACATATAATAATAATAATAATAATAATAATAATAATAATAATAATAATAATAATAATAATAATAATAATAATAATGATA
>JAOUQZ010000041.1:11334507-11349591 GCA_028564935.1 Neosilurus hyrtlii
TAATAATAATAATAATAATGATAATAATAATAATAATAATAATAATAATAATAATAATAATAATAATAATAATAATAGTTAGAGGATCACTCATAGAGTACAAGATACCTCTGCTACACAGCATGGATAATGTAGCAAATAGGCCCTATATGGATACTGGTTTTAATTACCCATGTGCTCATGTTACAGTTACATTCTATAATACATGGATGTGAGTAAATTAGCAGAAAAATGTCTAGTTTGAAGAATTTACAAGGCTGGTGTTTGAATTTTTAAGGTCACTTAAGGTCATTTTAGTCCATATATGGTTTGCTATTAGTGTTCCATAGTAACACCATGTCTATTGGCACTCGTTTTTGAAGTTATAAGTGCTCTCTTTCTAAAACTTTGTGAACTTGTTCTGACCTTAAAGTCTGACCTTGATTTTCTAAAAACAAATGATCTCCGAAACTCAGGTAGAGTAGTATCCACACCATTTGGTGTAAATCTGTGCATGGCTATGGTCAGGATTTTATTCACAGCAAATACATTAACGCCACTAAAAATTCTGGCAGAAGTAATCATAATAACCTGAAAGAGCATGAGCTGACTTTTAAAACACACCAAAGAATATGGTAAAATGTACAGTACGTCAACATCAAGTTGAATCTGTAGTACATGTATCTTAGTGAATACACACACCCCAAGCCCAGCATCTGTCTCTTTACTGCTCCCAGAACATTTCTGATGGACAGAGATGAGAATCATGAGGGGATTTTCACATGGATAGCTGTGGTTGTGGTTCTGTTTTATTTATTCTGACCCGAACAAGCCATTTGATGGCGGTCCTTTGACAAAGCAAGCCAGAAAACAAATGAGAGAAAAATGTTCCCTCATACAAATGCAAAGATCTAAATAACCCATTGTGCTGTTGTTGCAAGACAACAGAATTCATAGGGGGATATAGAAGAGGTATTTACTCTGTATTTTAGAAAAATGCTTACTGAGTCAAAAGAGTCATCTTTCATTCAAAGGATTATATTTCAATAAGTAACTGGTGCATCACATGATTGTGAAATTATACCAGGATGTAAAATCATGCTGAAAGGTCGATGATGTAAATAAAGTGCAGTCTATAAATGCAAACATTGCTACGGAGAACAAGTCCTCCATTCAAACAAAAATTTATTTTGTTTTCATTTATTTTTTTTTTCCCCCAGTGACAAACAAAAGGTTCAAAGGTCAAAACTGAGAAATGGAAGCAATTTTCGAATTTTCATAACATCTTGATTATTTTTTTATGTTGTTATTATGTTTTTAGTGTGGGGGTAGTGTTTTCACTCTGTAGTCATGGCAGGCAATTAAAAAACACTATAGGAGGCTTTATTAGACGTTTTTTCAATGAACACTAAGGGAGGCTTTATTAAAAGCTGTGGACATGTTTTAAAAAGCATTTATTAATTATATGGGTATCTACTATTTCCTCATGCACTTCCAGCAATTCTTTAACAATTACTTCACTTTAGACTACACCAAAGAATCCTCCCCATCAACCATTAATAAGGGCACTAAAATAAAAAAAAGAAAGAAAAGAGGGAGGTGTTTATGGACAAGCTAGAGAGGTAATGACAACTGGAACATACCTAAGCCTTGTTTATAGTGTATAGCTAATCTCTCTTTCTCTCCCTCTTTCTCTGACTGATCGGTGCTCTGAGCATGGCTGTGTGTGGCCATGAGCAAAGAAATATTTTATGTTGCGGTCTAACCAGAGTGCCAAGGCACGAGCCTAAATTAAGAAAAGCTCAATGTACTTAACCTTGGTATACTTTATTCTCTGAGTTGCATTTTATTAAGGATACGGCATACTACCTAAGAGCTCCAGTTGTGCAGGACTGTTGTCAGTACAAAAACAATAGGCTTTCTTTGGCCTGCAAACACACAGTCACCCAGATGTTTTTCAGTTCCTGCAAGCACTTGCTTACCCACAGCAGCCAGAGAAGATAAATTGTTATTTGAACAGTTTTCCATTTAACTTTCAGGTGGTAGCTCTGGTGCCCAATCCCACCAACACAAACCAGTTATTAAGGCTGGGCTGGCGCTACCATCAGTTCAATTTGTGAATGTTGTAAGAACTAAGAGAGCTGCTTTAGAGCCACTTCATTACATCATCATATATGGCTCCACTTTACTGATAATGCTAGTATCAAGCACAACTGTGTCCCACACAAAGATTAAACAATTAACAAAATTTACTGTATTGTAGAATTATGCTGGCCTAGAAAGGCTACATACCATCCTTTCCAGCCCAGAACTCCTCTGGGTCCGTGCTCAAACATTTTTGATCTAGACTACGGAAGGAGGTACACAATAGATTTGATGGACCAAAGTATGTTTCAAAACAAGGCATTGGAATAAGTCATGGAGGTGAAGCTGATATGTATTCCTTGTGATCTGCACACATATTCTTTGGTGATACTGAATGCATTGAATACAGAGGGCATACATAAAACATAATACCAAGGTGGTGGTTAGTTCCCACATTTTCCACTTAGTAATTTTGGAAATAGGTTTGGTTAAACATAATTACACTTCTACTCAGCAGTTTTCTTATACTGTGGAGAGAGGTAGCCCTGTTGCTTTGGCGACAGAGAGAGAGATGAGTGGCAGAGAGAGATGAGTTGGGGCAGTGGTGTTCAAAAACACAAATCCCACTCCAATCCCTCTTGGAGTCCATCTCTCATCATACCAAAGAGGTTGCCAAGCTGCAAGCAAAATTTTCTTGATGTGTTTTCTTCCCTGCCTGTTCAGGCTCAGGACAAACTGGGGTAGAAGCTATAGTTGGGAATTGCAGAGGAGTCATACAGGGATAGTAACATATTCAATGTGCTTATGTCCAAGGTGAGACCATAATTTAATGTCTTGTGGCCACTTGTGTGCACAATTAAGTATTATTGCATATAAAATATAGTATATACTGTATATTATTATTTAAATATCGAATAAAAAGTACACACAGTATTTTAAATCAAGTGCATATTTTACAGTGTAACAATGTTTATGAGATGACCTTGGGTTTACACTGGGGCATAATGTCAGCGATTTTCACGATTTGAGAGAATCGTGATGAATGTGGAGGGTCGTCGGATTGAATCGTGATGATCTTGAGGAAACTTGGTGGATTCATGATTCACTAAACTTGACAGAATCATGATGATCACGCTGACCATGGCAAAATGTTTGACTGTCAAACATTTTGCCACAATTATTATGGTGTATTACGATTTGATGCCAATCGTGATAGTACATGGGAAGTGCGGTAGAGCGCAGTGGAGCTTAACAGACCTTGATGCTCAACTAGGGGATCTTGATGAACTTGGCAAGTTTCATCTCTTGGATGCACCCTGCCTCCTTTTTATGCCTCAATCATGCTTCAAGCTTGCTCATAAATCGTGAAGCTCCGCATTTTTTTGGATGGCGGAGATCACGGACATCATGCCCCAGTGTAAACCCAGGGTTACTCCTATTAGATGTTTCTTTATATCCTTGTGATCTTGTAATTTATGATTTTGATTTTGATTTTAATATATGTATTAATCCTGAAAGGGAAATTTTTGTCTGCATTTAACCCATCCAAACACACACACACACTCAGAGCAGTGGGCTGCCACACACATTGGGGGTGCCCGGAGAGCAGTTGGGGGTTAGGTGCCTTACTCAAAGGCACTTCAACCATGAAGGTGGAGGAAGGGAAGGTTCAGCTCACTCCCCCACCGCCACACATTTTTCTTGCTGGTTTGGGAATCCAACCAGCGACCTTTCAGTCCCAAAGCTGCTTCTCTAACCATTAAGCTACAGCTGCCCACAATATATCATTATATATTGTATTACACAATTATATCATTGTATTAGTTATTGTTTTAATTTTTTTTTGTTTTGTTTTTTTATAAAATTGCATGTTGTTTTTAAGTTATATCATAGTTTAAAGAATACACAATCTGCTTTGCCAACCCATATTTTTTGCTCTGATTTTTAGTTTTGTTTTTCAGTACTGAAGGTATATATCATTACTGTGATTTTTACAAAAATCAATGCTACTGGTCACTTTTAATGTCTGTCTGTGGGGGTTTTCATCTTTAACCACTGAAAAGCATTAATTAGAGCCTGTGACTACTTCTCGCACCTCCACTGGATCCTCAAACCATCACTAAATCCCTAAATTACCTTCTTTAAGAAATGATAAAGTTAATGTTACAGCCTATCATTCACTTGTTTATTTGTGAATGCACACATACACACACAGACACACAGTTAATGAATGTGTAGACACACAGTTAATTAACTGTCAGACTATTAAGTTGAGCATTCTTGTGAATCATTGCTTCGTCCTCAGAAGTGTTGATGTTATAACACTGATGCTGCTGTCAACTTTGTACACTTAAAACATGCCAACCTTTATAAACAGATTTGTTTAGTAACATTTTTGGATAATTAAGTAAACTGTGAATAAATTTAGATTTTTTTTAATTAGTTGTATATTTTTGTAGTTAGTTTTTAATGTATTTCATGCCTTTGCATTTTTGATGTATTTCATTTTTCACACATTCTCCCACCATACTTCTTCCGTCCCGAGGTGTTGTACACACATTCTGGTATGTACACACAAACAAAGTTATGGACTGATAATACATAGTTAGTAATTGTTTCTTGCTGACAAATTGTCATGAAAAGATCAGTTGAACATTTTATTAATTCGTTTACCAAATCCTTTAATCCAGCTAGAGTCACAGGGGAGGCTGGATCTCACGAACACACACACACAACCATTCAAACTCACACCTTGGGGATATTTGGAACAGCCAATTAGCCTAATGTGCATGTCTTTGGGCTGTGGGAGGCAAACGAAGTTCCTGGAGGAAACCCACACAAGCACGGACAGAACATGCAAACCCCATACAGAAACACCGTTGCTGAGCCCACGACTTGAACCCAGGACCTTGTTGCTGTGAGGCGGAAGTGCTAACCACCGTGCCACCAAGTTTGTATACAGTAAAGCACTAATGCTATTTTATACACCCTACAGGTAGGTGGCAGTATGGAGTCAGACTAGTTGATACTGAGTATCGGTAGAAAACTATACAGCAGTGGAGGTGAGCAATTATTTGGAGATGTTCTCAGCCTAGGAAGAATAGACTAGTGGCCTGAGGCATGGGAGAGAACAGGGCAGCAAACCTAGTAATTTGAGGTAAAGGAAGTCTGGCATTTGCAGTGTGGTCATGACATTTCTGTCTTCAGCTTCTGCTCATAGCATTTAATCTTTAATAACAATTAATTTTGGCTAGGTGTATTGAACAACAAGAGATAGCTGACTACATAAATAGCTACAATAAACCTTGCTATCTTTGAATTGATAAAAAGTAATACAATGTATTAAATGAGACTGTTGTAATCAAAAACACGTATATCCACATTCACTGGCCAAACACCTCATAAATCTATTACAGCTTAATTTTTCTAATAAGTTATTTGCACATAAGTTAATGGCACATGCAAATATATAGACACAAAGCAGAATTTGATGACATAAGTTTCAATTACTAGCAGCAATATTACAGGGACTATTTAAATATTGTGAAAATCAACTTAAATGCCTGTATAATGCAAATAAATATCAAGTATGCTCACATAAATGTTAGCGTAACTTTTTAACTTGAGTTGCCTAATTAATTGCCAACTTTGAATACTTTCTCTTTCTGTCATGCCATGGCAAAGCACTGGCCGGTCATCAAAACACATTTCTTTTTTAGGCAGGGTGCGGCAAATATAAGCTATGAGGCATAGGTTCCGTTGTTAAGAAATTACCCCTAGACTCTGTGTTTAAGGGTGTGTTCTGTATATAACATCTCATAAGATCATACCTCACTTACTGTATGTGTCCAAGGGGAACCTAGAGAAACCCATGATACGTGACCCCAGAACCACCAAATAGAGGCCAAAAGAATTACACTCATAAAAAGACTTATGTAATCAAATAAATCACATATGAGTCGGACACACTGAAGTAAGCCTCAAGGTTAATGCTTCTTTTAGAACAACATTAGACTGAATTAATGATGATGACATTGTCAGCCATACAAACAAGGGTCTCAGGCAATTACCCTTCCCATTTCTTGCTTGGTTTGAATGTCCTTGACTCATTTTTGTTTTAGGGAGACCTGTTATTAATGAATACTTCTAATAGACAGAGTTTAAACTACCTGTCCAGGAATGAGAGGTTCCTTGTCATCTATGTCAATTAGTATGTCATCTCTTGGCATGTAAGGAATGGGTTCTGTGAGGGGAAAATCAATAAGGTTATCTTCGCATTATATATACCTGCTGTATCAATTAAAATTAAAATGTTCTTCTGTCCTCACCCAACTCCTCTACTATGGGTTCTTCACTCTGGTTCTCAGGTAGGCAGCGGTACTCTTCTAGAGATCGGATGGTACACTGGCCCACCACTGGCTTTCTGCCAAACTGCCGGTTGTCAATCACCTTGATCACCAGTGGAGGCATGTAAAGTTCCTCCCTGGGCAGCCGCTGTGTATGCAAATGATTACAGAATGTTACATGGCAAAACAAATATACTAGATCTCTTATACAGTAGATTATCTTACTCTTTTTGACACTTATTTTGCTACATTTGTTGGATCTAAAAACCCTTTGTATAGTGGAGCAGCTAAATGTGATTTTTGACCAAAATTATTCAGGTGATGATATAAGAATGAAATTTGGTATTTATATACTTTGTAAGTCACTATTTGAGAACAAGTGCTAGCCATCAAAAATTCCAATATGGACCCATTTTTTTCAAGATGGCCACCAGCGCAGCAAAAATGGTCATAACCCCAAAAAAAACCCTGTGATCAGATCCTGAAATCCTCTGGGCAGATGTTGCTCAATAGCTGGGTAAAGGCAGTTCATCTAGGAGAAGGAAAACTCCTAAACTGTCAGGCATCTTCAGGAAACTTGAACACTCGGTGAACCCATTTACCAAAAAAAAGAAAGTTTGTGAACACATAAGAATTTTATACATTTCTACATAAATTGGACCTAAAACATCATCAGATTTTCACACAAGTCCTAAAAGTAGATAAAGAGAACCCAGTTAAATGAATGAGACAAAAATATTTTACTTGGTCATTTATTTATTGAGGAAAATTATCCAATATTTCATATCTGGTAGTGGCAAAAGTTTGTGAACCTTCAATTTCAGTATCTGGTGTGACCCCCTTTTGCAGCAATAACTGCAGCTAAATGTTTCTGGTAACTGTTATCAGTCCTGCGCATCGGCTTGAAAGAATTTTAGCCCATTTCTCTGTACAAAAAAAGCTTCAACTCTGGGATGTTTGTGGGTTTTCTAACATAAACTGCTCGCTTCAGGTCCTTCCACAACATGGACTTGTGTGCAAATCTGTTGATGCTTTATGTCATATTTATGCAGAAATGCAGAAAATTCTTAAGGGTTCACAAAATTTCAAGCACCACTGTAAATTGCTTTCCATGCATGAAGGATTTCAAAAACCCACAAAACTCAAAAATCCCCTAAACCCACAAAAAGAATCTAAGCATTTCTCATCTTTGAGCTGCTTTTTAGCCCTACACCATCTGGAAAAAGAACCACAGTTATCTGATTTATAATATGATAAGCATCTACCTTCTACCTGCTCACAGTGGATAAGTCTTTATTACACAATGATAGGAGCAGAACGGGCGCTAACATTTTCATAGTTCTTGAGTTCTGACATAATGTATCTATCATATGTTTTTTTGTATTTCTATGAACAAACGACTATAAATAGTCGTAACAATCAAGTTTTGTGGACAAATATGTAGCAATACTATGGAACTTAACATATTTTGCATATTATCTTGTAAAATGACTGCCATATTGGATTCCTGAAAGGCCAGAACTGTTCTCAAGTCAGTAATGTTATGGCAAAGAAACTTAGAAAATTTATCCCAATAATTTCTGCACTTTGGCTATTTATACGACAATATGTTGACATATTTTCATGATAAGCATCATTTGGCGTCCATCTTGGAAAATGGCCGCCATATTGGAATTTCAAGTGGCTAGCACTTTTTTCTTAAAGCCTACCCAACAATGAGAATTTCTGCCAAATTTAATGCTTGTATAATTAAATGAATGATTGTTTGGCTTATCTGCTCCACTTATCGATTTACTCACATGTTGGATAAAGTGTGGGGAAAAGGTTACTAAACTATTAACCCAGACCGAAGAAAAATATAAATGCCTCTGCGAGTCCTGACAGTGGTACAGTGCACTTCTTTTTAGTACTGTATTGTTGTTTTCCTTATTTCACATGTGTTTAGAGAAAGGCTCATCTCACTACTACAACATTCGATGCAACTAACCAAAGGAATGATGACATGGTGAGCATCTGTCTCATGCATGGCATTCAGCTGTCTCTAACTGACAGTGAACGGTCAACATTTCTAGCCAGCGTACATTCCACACAAAGCCTTTCACCGTAAGATGAGACTCCATGCATGCTCCAGACCATTTAGAGTTAGGTAATTACAGGTTGGACTTGCTTGTTTCAGTGGATTGCTGCTGTGGCAGCCATTGCAGCAATGAGGTCCAAAAAAACAATGCCAGCAGACTGAAGCACATGTCAAGGGTAATGATATTTCTGATCTATATTGCCAAAACTGCAACTTCTAAAAAATGGGCCAGTGAGAAAATGCAGTGTTTGCCAAAGTAATGACAAGAAATTAAAGTGCCCCTACTTTGTTTTTGTTTAGCTATTAGGGCTTTAAAATAGAATGAGGAAAGTTAATACTTACTTATCAAATAATTTGAAAATATAACAACAAAAACTCTTCAATGGTATCCAAAATGAATATGGTCTTTAACAAAACCACTAAAATTTCCTCAAGAGGGTTGGTTACAAATTAAATATGGTCCTGTGAAAAAATAAGCACATCCCATGGAAACTGTTGATTTTTTTCAACATAATTCAACAAGCAAATATTTCATCCTCTTTATTACACTGCCTACAGATGAAAATGATGAAAATGATATACTTCAATAAATTACACATAGACTTGAGATTTTGTTGTAAATGTGAAAAAAAAATCAGTCTCATGGAAAAATAAGTACACCGTACATTTATCACACCATCAAGTCCATAAAATTAGAATCAGGTGGTCCAGATTAAGTGTCATTAATTAGATCCTTGTACAGAAGAACCCTCTCTTGTTTCAACCTGACATCTAGGATCTAAGAGCATTTACTGTTCTCTTTGCTATTAAAATATATAGCGTCATTATGCCAGTTCAGTAAAGCTCAATAAAGCTCACTAAGGTCTTCAGTTATGGTTGTGATGGCCTATCCATCTATGAACTACTTTAAAAACATTCCTAAATTATTTGAAAAAAAAAAAAAAGAATTAAATGTAACGGAAATTATTTAGAAGTGGTGTAGATTTTGCCCACATTGGATACACTGGAAAATTTCAGCCCAAGAGCAGACAATGTGATTTACAGGGATGGCTTGCAACTGTGGTTGTGAAAGTGCCTACATCTACCAATAGAAAGCGATTGGATTAATTTGACCTGCATGGGGGGCATGCCAGGAAAAATGTCCTGTGGTCCAAAAAGAACATCAGAGTCAAACTACAGCCAGTGAATATAAAGAGACAGACCAGGACAAGTGGAGTCATGTGCTCTGGACAGAAGAATGAAAAATCTTTATCCAAAGTCACAGTACACGTGTAAATACTAGTGGCAGTGGAAATGTCATGCTTTCATGGCCTTATTGACTGTGTAGATTGAAGTCACTGATTGAAATAGGAATTCTGAATTATAAGAGTTCCTGAAGATAATGTCTAAAGTGGGACCATTCAGTAGGATAATGATCCTAAGCCCACTAGCAAATCTAACAAGAATGGCTCATAAAGAAGTAATGAAGAATGATGGAATGGCCTAGGCAAAGCGTAGATTTCAAACATGACTGAAAAGTTGTGGCGGGAATTGAAAAGGAAATTACTTGCAAATAGAAAACCCTCAACCAATATGCAACTGAAGGAAAATTGGCCAAGCCAATGTCAGAGACCAGGGCATAATAAATAATGCAAACAACAATAGAAGTTATTTTTGTTTTGGAGGACTAATATTGGTCATCCTTACAGCGTAACTAAGCGATACAGAAGCTAATTTTAACATAAATTACCATAAAAAGCACACAACTGGTAATTTTATCTTGTGGATTACTAGCCATGTGCTGAACTGCGGGGGTTAGCAGTTTTTTCAGTGAGGTGACGTCAACGCATTGGGCAGGGTTAACGTCTCTTGTGGAGACACTGAAACTTACTTTTTTAGAACTGTGAGGACGAGAATGCTGCCAGAGATGTGCGTGATGGTAAATCCAAAATGGCTTATGCAACTAATGTTTTGACAACTTGGCTTTCCTGTCATCAGTTGGTTTAGGAACAAAAAGATTTCTGCACTTGTTTGTGCAGCTCAGCACTGGCTGATAATGTGTTATCCTACACCAATCCAACGAATTTGTATCACTATCAGGTTTGAACAGCCATTTAGAAAGGCAACATGTCTCTTACCATGCCCTGAGTCGAAGCACTCGCGCGCACTTGGACTGGCCAGAAGGAATCATGTTATACATAATCATTTTTAATTACTTATAAGACTAATTCACCACAGGTACCATTTTTTTTCTTTCTTCACAGAAAAAATATTACATCAACATTTTTGTTCATTAAATAATTGGAAACTATAATCTTTTTGGTTTTGTTCAAGTATGCAGTACCAGTTAAAAGTCTATACACAGTTTCTTGTGTGTCCAAACTTTTTACTGGTATTTATGTTTATAGGAACAAGGATAGTCACTATACCAGAATTCACATTCTGAAATCACCGAACACCAAAAATTCTAAATTATATAAATTATTTATTGCTTAAAAAAACAAATACTTAAAAAGAGTTGTTTATAAATGTATATTTATAAACAATGTAGCATTTAATTTATTAACTGGGTTTAAATTAGTGGAATAACATCAGACATTTTGGATGTTGCCCAAGTTCATGATTTCCCAAATTTCCCAAATTGCACTTTTGCATCATCACGTTTGACTGCAGAAAGTTTTCAGAGTTATGGGTACAGTGAATTGCACAATAACTTCAGGAGAAGGAAAAAAAATGGTGTGGGAATAATTGTTTATAACAGCTGCTATTAGCATACAGTACCAATCAAAACTCTGGACACACCTACTCACTCTACCTGAAGTAGAAGGTGTGTCCAAACTTGTAGTGTATTATAATAATAATAATAATAATAATAACAACAACAGCAACAATAATAACTTTATCCTTATGCTGGTCTTGTTCTTGTTCTCCTTTTTTTATTTATAATGATTTAAATCTATAGCGTTTCATTTACTGGCAGGTAGCAGGATTAACACTTTGCACCCACTGTCTCTAATGCGTTTTTAAAGTTGTTTTTTCAATTATCTTAGTGATCCTTCAAGATTGTAAATTTCCAGTCTAAGGTATAAAAGCCAGGCATTAAAATGGAGGGATATTAATTGTTTAAATAAATAATTTTGTCTCTGTTCAATTTTAGGCAGCTAGCCCAGTTTAAAAATATAATTCATGTCTGCATACCAACCAAGAACAAAACAGGCAGCTAGCTACACATGTTGCAGCCGCAACACTTTTTGATTCAACGCAATGGATTTTTATAGTCAGTCTTTAACATGATAAGACACTCTGCTCACTGTTTTCCCACAATGATAGAATGAGATGCTTCAGCTTTCTTATAATTATAAAAGTTCCAAAGCAGCTAAATATCCTTAAGTTTTTTCCTAATTCCAGCTAAGATTTGGTTAAAATGTGTGCAAAGCAAGCAGAAAGTCGAAACCCGTTGAACTTCCATTTCTTTCACAGTAACTTCCACAGGGTGTACTTTGAGATCATGTACCTGTGAAATTTGTGTCTATGAAAGCATCATAGCTCTCATTTTCTAAATACTGAGTGCTAATCGAGGGTGAAATTTTTCATTGCTTGTTCAGACATGTTAAAAATTAAACATTTGCCCATGGGATGTCCTCGTTTTTTACTTGACTGAGAATTAGCAGGACTACTTGATATGACAAAATGACTTCTTTATAGTGAATTGTCATAAATAGATTAAACCTAATACATACCACATCAAGGAAGAGTGTGTTGATTTCAAAGTTGGGATTCTTCTTAGTGTTACGGATAACACAGGACTGCACCATACAACCACCACACTCAACCTGCAAGCTGGGAGATGTCACACTGGCCAGCTGGAAGCTCTTCAGGTTACGCAACCCCCATGCCAGGATCTAAAATGTCATACATTATCATATAATTTGTGATGAATGCGTGGTAATCTGGAGATGAAATCCTTATTGGTAACTATGCTGGTCAGTTCGCTGTGCCTGTATTGGGCTAACCTCAATAGCAGTGCGCTCTAGAACTGGTTTGATGCCATGTGGCACCATGAAGACGTTTGGCTCTCTCTGGGGAGGCGGGTACGGCAGATCTGAGTCTTCTGGCTAATTTTCAGAACACAAAAACAGGACTTAACACTGGATACTTATATTATAAGGTTGTTTTGTGCACCTTAGTACTGCACCTTGTTCATATGTGTATATATATATATATATATATATATATATATATATATATATATATGCAGAACACAACAGCTGTGTGACTCACAGTGCCTGAAACCATACCATGCATCCATATTTGGAGATGGGTGTCAAAAGAAACAGATGTTTGATTTCCAAAATGCAGGGGAAATCAGTCAAAAACTGTTATGTTAAATATTAGTTGTGGTTAGCAAACATGCCAAAAAATGAAACCCAGATTGTTAGCAGAATTGCACTGTTGCCTTTGGGAACAATATTCAATCCAGTGTCACTTTTAATACAATGGTATATTGTTTTAAAACACTGCTATATTTCTCACATCTTAAATAGTACACCACGTGATGTTTGAGTGGTATTATTTTGATGTACAAAAGGCTAATCCAAAACATTAATAAGAAAAACTCTTCCCAACACAGATACCAAATTCCTTTGAGAAACAGAATTTGAGCTTAATTTAGAAGCATGATGTAAGCAAATGTCAAATTAGTGATGCACCATCTCATAATTGTGGGAAATCACATTATTATGTTAAAATTAACTTTAACTGCCAACACAATGTCTTGATTTAGTGTGAAGCTGAGATAAATAAAGACAAACTAAAGCTTTTAGTAAAATGGAAAGGCAAAAAGTGAAAACACTGATTACTGTGAGAAAATGATCATTTCAGTAGCACTGTTTTCTTGCCTTCTGAGAATGTAAATCTCCACAAGTATGAAAGCTAACATATATTGACCTCCCAGTGAGTTAGACTGTATGTAAGTCATTCTGAATAAGGGTGTCTTCCAAATGCCATAAATGTAAATACAACTGAAAACCCAGAGGTGAGAAAAGAACACTCTATATGATCACTTATTTAACTAATCCTGCCTTATTACGACTTGCACTTGGCACAGAACAGTAAAGCTCTGAAAAGATAAGTGGACAGACCTGATTCGTAGCTTGGAACAGATTTGTTAAACTTTTAACTGTTTAGTACAGACACAACTATAAGCTAAACATACATTTTTAGGAGTTTGTCAACAGTTGGTCAGTCAGTTGGTACAGGAATACATAGTCACCAAAAAAAAAACCCTTTAGATCATTTTCCCTTTAAACTGATCGTAATTCCCTCATTGCTGAAATGGTTCATCATTGTGGTTTGAGGAAATGAGCTTGAGAACAAGATGCAGGAAGATATATAATTGGGATTAAAGGTGTTAGCTGCATGATCTAAGTTGTAAATTCAGTTGAGCATAATGTATTTGTGGTGGTGGTACTAAGATTTCAGTTCACCCACAAGTCTGTGAGTGAGTGTCTGCAAATACTTTACCCATTGCTGCAAACTCTCGGAGAAGGCAGCTGGAAATACAAGCTTGAAGACAAAGAAAAAAAAGAGAATTAACAGAAAATGGTAAATAAATAAAAGCAAGGCATGAGAGTCATTAAAACAATAATAAATGTGTAGTGCAAGCCACCTATTGGTCAATTTGTAGAATTGGAATTGATATTACTTACTTCATCCATAATATGAGAGTGTGGGACAAGGTCACCCTGGAAAAAAAAATCCACATTTTTAAATCAAAACAGTTGGGAGAAAGTCAGTTCCCTGTGTATGTGTACATGAGTATGGGGCTAATATACGATTTATACGGGGCTGTTTCTTATTATGAGTGGTACAGTAAATTGTTGATTATGTCCCCAGACCACCAGAGGGCCCATGATTTGTAAGGTAGATCTATAAGAAAGACACCCTTTACTATCGTTTGGCAAAATGTTTTAGGTATCATGCAGTCTCTGGGCTCCCTTGTGCAGGGAAAAGAATAGAACCTGCAGTGTATATAAAAAAACTCATTAACTAATGTAAATAATGTCAGATGATCATCAAGAAGCAGTGATCACATCTACCAGGGATGGAAAAAATAAATCTAAAAGAAGATAGAAGAAAACAACAAACAAACCAAAAACATAGGTCATTTATGCTAATTAACAGCATTTTGACATTTTGGAAACTTGTTTAAATCAAAATGAAAAAGTTATTAGTAATTAGTTCATTTCTAACTAGCTATAAATAATACGAAATATTAAGCTAATAAATTGCTAAATAAATAAATTATTGATTACTATATTACTGAAATGATGTATTTATTTACTTGTGTTAGGATTTAAATCTGGGGTAAAGTATACTAGTCAGCATGTAAACAATCAGTTCTCAAAGTTCATGTGTAGGAAACTGGAAAAATGGGCAAATGTAAGGATCTGAGTGATGTGGATCAGTGGTCTTGTAATAATAGGCAGGTGCTTTAAATGGTATGGTTGATCAGTGTATATAAAGTATATATTGCTGTGGCAGAAGGTCCTGGGTTCGATTCCCAGCTCGGGCGTTTCTGTGTGAAGTTTGCATGTTCTCCCTGTGCTTGCGTGGGTT
>JAOUQZ010000041.1:11365223-11378283 GCA_028564935.1 Neosilurus hyrtlii
TGTGTGTGTGTGTGTGTGTGTGTGTGTGTGTGTGTGTGAGAGCGAGAGAGAGAGAGAGAGAGAGAGAGAGAGAGAGAGAGAGAGAGAGAGAGAGAGAGAGACTGATCTGGGACTTTAACAGCAAAATCTGCACCAACATACAGACCTGAAGCAGGAACATTAGTAGGGAAGCTTGATTTGAAGAAATAGAAAACAAAAATGGGCATAAATGGCGTTGGGCTTGGAATGGCCTGAGGTGCTGAGAGTGACTGGGCAACCAATGAAGAATCAGCCTGGTGAAATAAGGGCACCATGGGAGACTACTTTCAGGGCAAGCTTTCCCCGCCTTCGCCCAGTGTCGACTAAGATGGACACCAGCCTCCCTGCGACTCTAGTAGGTAGGATTGATCGTTTCGGCAAATGAGTGAGTGAGAGAGAGATTAATGAAAACTTATTTCCTGATGATATACTTAATTTCTGCCAATAGATCCTTTAAACTGCAACACACTGTACCTTTATTATTTAAATACCATCCAATCTACAATTTAAAAAATAGTCCAATTTACATTTAACTAATACTGATTTATTATATAGAATTGTAAAACAGCCTTATTGTATCTATACCCTGATCATCTACAGCCCGTTTCAGATCTTTACTCCATTCCTCATCTTCCCACATCCAGCATGGAGGACATTCAATATCATCTTTCGCCACTGCTTTCTCTCCATTCTGTTCCACAGTGGATAAATGAAAAACAGCACTTCAGTCTTTACTGTTTGCAGGGCTACTTTAGGACAAGATCACTTTTGAAAAAACAAATAGTGGATGTCAATAAACTTTATTTGGAGACAAATCCTGTTCAAATATATAATGTTTTATATGCTCACCACATCTGTGTAACCTTCTGGCATGCCGATCCATTGTCCTCCCGGCAGTCGCATTTGATTCTCAAACACTTCCTCCATAAAAGTCATGTGTCCAGCGTCCACATCATATAGCAAGCTGGGCAACATAAAAATATGGGGGGAAAACAACATCTGGTCAATAAAGCTTGATTACTTTTCACTGACAGTACAATTAAAAGCGTGCTCAATCAGCATGCTGTAAGTTTATATAATTATACTTCGAAGTTTATATAAGAAAAGCAATACAGAATGAATACGAAGGATTAGATTTATACAGGCTGGCCGACAGCTCTAGTATGCTAGAGAGCATGGATGAGTGCTAACCAACTTACCTTTTCTCTGGACTGATGAACCAGTCTCCAGCCCATGCCCAGCCTGGTGAGGGTTTAAAACTCTCCTTTGGCAGCTTCACCTTGCCAGTGATGTCACTAAATTTGGGGTAAGTGAGCCCCGTTGTGCCCCAGTTTCCCATTAAAGCTAATTTAGTCTGGTTTTCATACTGCAAGAAAAGTGGTAGGCAGAAAACATGAAAAACACAAGAAAACCAATAACAGTAGTATAAGTCATGCAAGGCATTTAATTAGGAGGTTTATCTGATAATTAGGCCTGGGATCTGATAGTACACCTTCATGGAAACCACAGTATATTTATTTTCCACTTGGAAAAATGTATTTAACTGCTGACAAATAACCCATAGACAGCTAAATGCTACCTACGCTAAAAGTGAAAATTCCCTCAGTAAGGCTCCGTGTTTATTCAAGTCTGTGATCAATTTAAAGCTATGCTTCCACTATTCAAATACATGTCGGTTCCTTTTCAATTATTCCTGACTAAAATTAAATAGAATTTTAGTTAGCTCCGATTCTTGATATTTTGTGTTTTTCTAACTCAGCTGAAAGTGAGTGAGTAAGTAGACCTATTTTATATGCAATTTGTGCAGTTAGAGTTACCATTAGTCCAACAGATATGCAGACATGCAACCTAGCTACACATATACTGTAGCTAACAAAATAAATTAAACTATCCATCCCCCCATTTGCCGAACCGCTTTCTCCTACCAGGGTCGTGGGGATTCTGGGGCATCTATTGGCATTGGTGGGGTCACCCTGAACAGCTTACCAGACCATCTCAGGACCATCACACACAACCTTTCACATTCACTCTTTGAACAGCCAATTAGCATAACGTGCATGTCTTTGGAATGTGGGAGGAAACCAGAGTACCCATGCAAGCACGGGAAGAACATGCAAACTCTACACAGAAACACCCGCATAGAGTCCGGGACTCGAACACATCACCTTCTTGCTGTGAGGTGGATGTGCCAACCACTACACCACCAAACTTGCAGACAAGCATTCAGCTAGCTTTTGTTTTGCTAGTTTTAAGTTTTATTTTGTCATTTTTGTGGCTAGAACAACATCAGCAAAATTGATGATCTCACAAAATCATTTCATGTGTTTGAAAATCCTCATGATGGCATGTGTGTTCATTGGTGTGAGCAAAAGACGCAAAGGTGATTCGACATTTATATCAGCAGCATTTCCCAACTCATTTTTAAAAGTAATTTACAGTAATTTAAAGTAATTACAGTGATCTATTGTAGCTCTGTTCTACACTTTGTAATCGTTTGAATTTCAGTGTCATCTGTCTTTTATCCAACAATAAGTGAGGATATATATATAGAAAATAACAAAAAATATAAAAAGTAGAAAAAAATTGCTTACTGTCTCTGCAAACACAGACAGTTTCCCCTCTGAAAACTGGTTGAAGTGTTTGACATCAGCTGTCAAACCAAACCATACCTTCACTCTGAGCTGCACTGGGATCTTATGGTACTCACTATCACCTTGAGGATACTAAAACATACACCCCATAAAAAGCCTTAAACAGTCTGCAGTTGATAATAAACAGTTTTTTGAAGTGTGTATATTATTTCCAAAGCTCACTGTGTAGCATACACACCTTCATGAAGACAGTTTGCAGGTGACCGCAGTGTTTACCACAGTAACCTTGAGAGAAGAGCACCTCATGGGCTGGGATTCTGTGGTACGCCACTCTTTTGTCACCCTGAAGCATCCAGATCACTATGTCTGGCAGACTGTTCTGGGGCTGAAAGAAATTGTGAAATAAATAAAGAAACTTAAAAGCCGTAGCTAATCCATCAAACAGACATTTTGGCAGGCATAGGAAGGTTTTAGCACCCCCTAGTGTTTACATTATAATATTTGAACTGCTTATTAGTTTTAATTATGATCAAGAGTTTTAGCTGCAGATAGTGATTTTGTGACACAACCTATAACTATCATATGCTGATGTTCGACCAGCTACCACAAAATTTTAATTGAGGAAAAATCAAATAAAACTGTTTACCACTTAAAGGTAAAGCCAGGTTTAACTGCAGTAACACTATTAAAATCATTCTGTCTTTATTCTGTTCAAGCTGTACAGGGAACAAAATTGAATAATATATAAATACAGAATGACAAAATACAGAAAATACAGAAAAACAATTAATAATAATAATAATAATATTAATAATAAAAAGTTTAATCTCTAGCTGCTCAAACATATTGTCATATGTAATGTGCTCTCTCTGGAATCTGACTCTCTGCAAACAAAATCTGCCAAAATAACAAAAGAGACACAGCAAAACAAAATGAAAAAGAAAAAGAAAGTAATAACATGAAAAAGGAATAAATTTAAAGCAGTCAGTACTGTTCTGCACTTTTTGGACTCGTACTCGGGGCCTATCTGGGGGGTTCTCACCTCCTCAGTGAGTGACTGCAATCTCATGACCCAGTCCTCAGCCTGCTCCAGCACTGTGTTCAGCTCCGTCTCCTGGCCGTGTTTTAGTGCCAGAGCAGCCTGCTCGATCTGCTTCATGTTGATCTTACGCAAACGCCGCAGAGCTTTATCCAGAGGGGTCACGCATGGCCATCCATCCAGCTCAGGAAGCTCCTCACTTAACCACACCATAGCCATTACTTTCATAAATACTCACACCCAGTAACCCAGTAAAGAAATGTTCCTTAAGTTTACTGATTGTCAGAAAGTTTGAATTTATTGAAATACTATAATATTTATATAGTTATTAATAATATTTCAGTGACTTATACTGTAAATATAGCTAATATTCATTCATGCATCTTCAGTAACTGCTTTATATTGGTCAGGATTAATGTGGAAACATATGCACATATTTTGAGGAATTTTGCATAGCCAGTAGTGTACACCTAAATGCATGATTTTGCACAATGGGAGGAAACCCAGAGGAGACTCACACAGACATGGAAAGAATGTTAAACTATACAGAGACTCTTATCTAAGCTCAGGATCACACTACCAACATGCTGCCTTATAAAACTAAGAATATACTCAATCAGTCAGCCACTCACTTACTTGCTGAACTGTTTAATCCTACTGGGGTAACTAGTAGGCCAACACTTGGCAAAAACTAGGTACACTTTGAACAGCTCGCCAGACCATTGCAGGGCAACATACATTCACACTCACACTAAGAGCCGATTTGGAACAGTCAATTAGCCTAAAGTGCATGTCTTTGGACTCTGGGAAAAACTCCTCACAGAAATGCCCACGTCGAGCCCAGGATTTGAACCCAGGACTTTCTTGTGTGAGGTGGACATGCTAACCACTGCTCCACCGTGCACACCTGCTAATAGTATACTGTATGCTAATGTACTAATGAAACAGTAGCAAATAGTGTGTTCAAATTGTCATTATGGGAGGTTTTTCTCAAATAGCTTTCAATTTGAAAACATTATTTAAAATCCTGTGACAAGCTTTACCTGCAGTCAGAGATGAGATCATCAAGTAGTTTAACCACTCTCTCCTCCAGTTTGTCCTGATCACCACCTGATTGGAGCTCCAACTGTACAAGTTTCAGATTTGATTCCTAACACAAATACAGTCGACTTTATAAATGAACAGTCCTCAAAAATCACTATACAGTATATACAGTGCATCTTATAGATAGATAGATAGATGGATGGATGGATGGATGGATGGATGGATGGATAGATAGATAGATAGATAGATAGATAGATAGATAGACAGACAGACAGATTTTGGAAGCATCATCCTAATGCTCTTTGGCTCAGTCCTCACCAGACGCTTTGTGATAAACAGCAGCATGTTCAGTGCCTCTATACGGGGGCTGATGTCCTCCCACTCTGAAGACAGCACTACCACAGGCTTCACATTTCCCCAGGGCAGATAATAGTACTGACAACCTACAGTCACACAAAGGCAAAGCATTATTTTTGACAACAGGTAAAATTTTAAAATACACCCATAACAACTTAACATGTGATCTTTCAGTGGTTTTCAACATTTATTAATTTTCTGAGCTGCTTAATCCTAATTAGGGTCGCAGGGAGATTGGCGCCCATCTCAGCCAACTCTACGCGAGGACAGAGTACACCCTGGACAGCTCGCCAAGCCATCGCACGGCAAAAACATGCTGGTGGCAATGCAGCCGCTTCTTTATGATAGTCAGCAATGGTTCTTTTACATGTCTCTCACCATATACAGTAAGAGACGTGGTTGACCTTTGATAACCCAGTTTGCACTGGGGGAACAGCAGTGACAACCTGGTGATAGTGGCGCTTGAACCCCTAACCTTGGGATCAAGGTCCTGGTAACCTGGTAATCCAGCACCCAACCACCTGCCCATCACCACCCTGGCTTCCAATATTATTTTGTAAAAAATTTCTAAGTTGATATCCATTTCTTTCATTTGCCAATCCTGCTTTGGTTGCGGGGAAGCTAGAGCCTATCTAAGCCAACTCTGGTTGAAGGTCAAGCACATCCCAAACAGCTTGTCAATCCATTGCAGAGCCAACACCAACAAACCTTGGGCAATTTGGAACAGCCAATTAGAATTAGAGTAGAGAATACTGCAATACCCAGAGGAAAACCAAGCAAGCACTGTGAAAACATGCAAACTCCACACAGAAATTTTGCTATGAGGTGGACATGTTAACCCTACGCCACCCTGTCGCCCCTGAGTTGCCATCTCTAGTGTAAATTTATATTCATGGCATGTTGGTCTGTTCCTACATTACCCACAATGCTGTTTGACTACCTGTTCAAAGTGGTGCCAATGGGTGTCATTTAAGCTTCATGCTTAAAGAGACTAATACAGCATTATTTAAGTTCTTCAGTCTAAATCCTTTAGCCGAGCTCTCTTATCTACTCAACTCCACACTGTGCTCAAACAGATCCTCCAGTGTTACATTCAAAGCCATCAAGCTTAATATCTTAAAAAGTGTCAACATGTGAAGTTGAGTCTCTCTGTCTTACCCATTTACCATCTCCTCAATCTAAAGATGAATTTCTCATTGAAATTTGCTGGAAAAGGTTTTTTTGAAGGTAGAAATGAATGAATGAATGTCCTCTCAGGATGAGCAATAGCCTCTAATCAAAATACAACACCATCAGACTAGCATCAGAATTGCTCATACAACACAAATAGTTGTTGGCTTCATCGTTGACCAAATTTTTGTTTCGGGTTTTGGTAAAGATTATTTCTCACCATCAAACACAGCTCGGCTGTATTGCGTTGTAGAGGCCAGAGGAAGGCAGGTGTAATCAAACTTGTTGCCATAGTTGCCAGTGCTAACTTCAAACTGGATGGCGTCATCCACGTCCTGAAGAAGGGTGGCCGAGTAAAAAGCAGCAAACAGAGAGTACTTTCTCTTCCTCATGAATTTCTGAATGGAAAGTCAAACAGAGGAAGCATATTTATACTGTGTGTTTGTGTAAAGCAACGGTGAAAGCAACATAAAGTGCATTCAATTCTTTCCACACGGAACCATGTTCAGGCGTTCTTCAGAAGACAGGGGTATCTTTTATATGGTCAAATATCTTACCTCTACCACCAGAAGGTCATCAGTGTCAATGTCTTCCATTCTTTGCTCCACTCGTTCACATAGTTTTGTTTTGAGCTCCAAGAGGACACGGCCACGATACGCTACACCTTCACCCTAAAGCACATAAACCTACACTTAAATTGTAATCACTCAGTCTGTGTGGGTTAGATTCATTCTACTCTGGATTCACTTTAGGTCACTTTATGATCCATTTTGTTAATAGACTTAATATTAAGCCTGTAGCATTATGGAGGCTTTTGGATTCTAAACATCTCACTCAGCAATGCTAAGCAATAATGCTGTTGAAGTGAAACTACGTTCTACATTCTACGTTACCTTTCCAAGGTTAAGAACCTCGTAAGGGTCAGAGAAGGCGGTGAACTCTCTAGGGCTTCCGTACATATTCACATAACAGGGTCCAAATGTCGGCAGAAAGCCCAGGCTGTCATCAACTAAAACAGAAATTTCAAATCGCTGAATTGTGGTTAAATTTTGTTAGCAATAAATGAGTATGTTAAACATGCAAAAATTACAGTAAGAAAATCGTGCCATGGATTTCACAAGCTACAGGTACTGCAGCCAGATTGTTGTATCGTGATTTTCAGAATAAAGTAAAGGACCTAGATGTGGGTGTATGTTAAGAGGATTGGATCACACAGATACTGTAGGAAAGAAAGACATACTGGCACTTTGAAGGGTCCTGGGGGGCAAGCCATCTGAATGCGTAGAGAAATAAAGGATACTTTAAATACAACTGAAACTACAGCTGCACACTCACTCTTGCTACTAACTCATGCCTGCACAATGTAGTTAAATCTCCAAGCACTTGTTTACATGAAGGACATTCACTAACCGATTAGTCAAGTATAAGACCAAGTCGATTTACAACAAACATACCACAGCTACAAATAAAATGCTGGAGATAACAGAACTTTCATTCATTGGCCACAGTGATCAAAGTGGGACGTTAATAAGGATCAAAAGACAAACAGAGAAAAGTTTAGTAATAAAGAGTTCTTGTTCATGCTAGAAATCAGAATAATGCAACTACAGGCTTTTTACCTGCATGCACACACATCACAGAACCTGATATCACACCTGTCATGTTCTTTAGACATAACTGAAAACACTACACAAAATTTAACACTGATGTTCCAATACAATCACAGTCCCCACTAAATAAAGCCTAGAGTAAACAATAATACGTTTAAGCACTGTTAAAAGCTCGATTCATTTTCATTTTCATTTAACTTTATTATCTGCACTGCTTTATCCTGTTTAGGTTCCCTGGGAAGAAGGAGCTCATCCCAACTGCCTCTATGTGAAAACAGAGTACACCCTGAATTGGCTCACCAGTCCATCACAGGACCATTCACACTCACACCTAAGGGGAATTTGGAACAGCCAATTAACTTTTGGACTGTGGGAGGAAACCAAAGCACCCAGAGGAAACCCATGTAAGCTCAGAAAGAATATTCCATCCATGCTCAATTCTGAAGGGTCAGAAGGTGTTGATAAATTTCCTATAATAGCACAGGACAGACACTAGTTCCAGCTGCAAGGTTTATATTAAGGTGCTTTTGCAAATACGTTTACACATGGACTTAAAGAGGTGAACACTGCACATTTATAGATGTACGTAGCAGTAGAAAGGCTATGGTGAAGGAGATATCTTTTTAACATACAGTAGTGTATGGAAAGAGTTTCTAGTGTCAGTGCTATGTAAGGGAAGTACAGTTGTAACGTTTGCCGGTTGCAGAGATTTGACTCAATCCTATATGCAAATGTTACAGCTGTACTTCTGTTACATAGCACTGACTATAGAAGCTCATATATCATTGATAGAATTATTCCTTGAATAGCACACCATATTCTGCATTAAAGCTTAAGTCAGGAATTGGTGTCATGATATGGATGTCTCAGGAAATGCTTAGAGGTTAGTAACCATGCGTGAATCACAGTGCATTCATGGCTGTTGTTCTCTAGAGACTATTAAACAAATATGATTGAAACAAATATAAAACAAACATATAACAAGTATGAGTGAAGTAATTTACTGAATCATAATGAATCTATAACCAAAGCCACTGGCCTTTCATGTATGTTAACAGATAAAAGATGGAATGATGAAGCTGCACTTCACAGGAAATTCAGTGATTACCTTCTATTTCCCCGCCTGGAGCTGAGATCTTTGACATACTCAGGTATGTGGTGCCAATGACATCATTGTGGCTTGCTCGATCCCTAGCACAAATGAAAAAATGAGAACTCAAGGACTGAAAGATGTTCTAAATAACTAGTACCCGGCATATGCAAAGTAATTTTTTAAGGTTGGACTAACCAGTCTAAAATGCGTATCCTCATCTTCTCACACATGGACGGAAACTGCAGAGAAAGTGCATTTAGTACTGACTAGCAGCATGGATAAATCTGCCTAATAATCTCTAATGTGTACAGCTATGTAGTTCAACTTACTCTGATAGGGAGCGTCAGACTTTGGTTCCACTGCGGGTTGGCGTTCTTCTCCAATATCTTACTGCACATCTGTGAATATATGTGCATTGGCCCCCAAAATAAAATATCATTCAGTTCAGTTTACCTGTTTTTAGCTTTTCAATCATATTTACTCACAGGTAATTCAAAATATTAATACCGTCTTACAATGGCCATAATATTTTTGGGAAGCTTTTACAAGAGCACTGAAATTCTGAAAGGTTATTGGTTGCATATTAGCCTCATCTATCATCACTAGCCAGCCTCATGACTCATGATTTGGAGCGTTATCATGAGGACCTGGTCAAATATGGCTAAAACCTGGTCGGAACATTTCAGTCAGCCAGCTATAATTTCTTGTCATGGGTTGGAGTGTCTTAAAATGAAGCACAGGCAAATAAATTGTTTAAAAAAATAAAAAATAAAAAAAAAAGATTCTAACCATGAATCAATAGAACTTTCAGTCATAAAAACCCATATGAAATCTAGTGGGCTGTGGTGTGGACTGCTTGAACATGGCTAATGCAGATCAAAGATATTTTCTCATCATATGTGAAGTTTGTACCGTTTTGCCAGCGAAGTTGACTTCCACTAATGGATCCACCAGGTTTTTTCGGTTTGACTCAAGACCCAAAAATTGCTTCATGCCGTCTATAAATGCATCATCCACTAGCAAGGGGAAAGCATGGGGAGAAAAAAAATCATATATATTTGTATCTTTAAAAGAGTCACACAGTAACACTAATACACACATTGAGGATGATACTCACTCTGAGGCAGGTCCTCTGCTCTGTAGATTTTTAGAGTGAAGGCGGCTCCTCTTAGTGTAAGACCTGCTGGTCTCAGCAGGTTTGCCTCAATGTCCTCTCTCTCCTGAACAGCCTCCTTTTCAGTCTAAGAAATAGATTTTAAAGATTTATAGTTCTAACATTACATTTTCTACAGGAAAAAAATACATACAAAAAAAAAAGAAACCCCACACAATCATTGTAGTTAATGTAGTTATGACTCTTACTCACCGGAGGCTCATCACCTGCAGCCAGGACTATAAGGCTGACCTTCAGATACCCTCTGGCTCCAGCACAAAGGTCATCGGGATCAGCCAGCAACAACCACTTCCTGAGAATAGCATGTCCTGCCACAAGAATAGAAATAAGCAATACTAATCAGCTTGTTCCCTTGTTAATCTCCTTAGAGTAATAATTTACATTAATGCACTAGTGATTTAAAATAATAATTTTCAAATTGAAATAAAGTGTGACATTTTGAAATGTGCTTTAAGCGCCAATGTGCAGAAGTGTCCCAGAACTCTACAGTACTCACTGTGTTCATTATACACCATGCCAACATCAAGCTGAGAGAAAAGACAAGAGAAGAAAGAGTCATAAATATTATCAGCTGTGGATGAGAGAACAGACCTGTGTTTCCCACAAACGAATGATAAAAAGGAATAACAGATGTCATTTGAAAAGACTTCAGAAATAACGAACACTGAGAAACACAAAAGAAGAAGGTAAGAGAATACTACCTTGAATTCCCCAATGACAGAGTCTGTACGAAGAGACCTGGAGTCAAGTACCTTGTATTGAAAACAGGGTAAATATTACAATACTATTACTACTGACAATAATACACCAGCATCAGAAATGAGATCCAGAGTATAGTCCACCAGGTGTCACTTCATGTCCAGTTTAAATGTCGTATTACTCCAACTGTGATCACACCCACAATCGATCTGGAGTGTGTACACACTTGCCCAATGAGACTTCAGTTTACTTTGTATTTCTGCACTTGTATGAGCTCATTTCATCTACTTTTTTCTGTTTTTTTCTATCCCAACTAGGAAACAAGTGATCAGTTGGTTCAGCATCCACTAACCATTCTATCTGGAGTAGAAAATACAATACAATACAAACACAATACACTGTACATACAGGCTTATCCAATTTGGGGCCACCTTGTGGTCTGATGTCTACCATTCAAGAAAAAGAAATCAGAACTCTCCATCTCTGGTAAAAATTTAATGAAAATCCTCAACATTTTTCAAAAACTTTTTTCAATATAATTTAGTCAATTCATATATTAATATAAAGACTGGTCTGCTTACTGTTATAAATATAGGTTCATCAAAAAGATCTGTTGGCTTCTCAAAGAAGTTCAGGAAGAAAGTCTGGAAAATGCACAAGGATGGATTTAATGAGTGAAGGTTCGGTAGTAAACCTTCAATGCAGTGATGACACAAGCAGAGAACAAACTAAGGTTATAATAGTGTAGTAAAATTAAAATATCCAATAAGCTAACATTAAGTTGAGAATCTGAAGAAGAAAAAACTATTACACATAATTTATTACCTCATCAAAGACTGGATTGTTGCCTTTCTTGATGCGTGTTCTTTTTGTCTGGCTTCCCACTGTTACTTTGACAACAGGTTTAATATTGATGCCAGGCAGTTGCCTTCCCTCGATGATTCGCACCCGTACCTGCACAGTGAGTCATTTGTGTAACGGCTTAAAATCATTAATTCAACCGCTTACTTCTTGTAATCACTAATTCTTTTAACATTATCAATATTAATAGCAAAATTTTTATTCTCTCTTTATTCACTTGTATAACTTGTAACGACAGTCCTGGATAAAGAGGTCTAAATAATGCCTTTTTGTATAGCTGATTTGTAAGCTATCTTCCCGTTTCCTTACTGTGTATCAGTTAACACATTACAGTCTAACTGGCTTTCCCATTCCCAGTAAATGGGCTCAAATTATTTTGATGAGACTATCATAACTATGACTGACTAAATAATGAAGTGAAACATGCTGCTATGTTTCAGTTCTATTTCCAGCCCTAATCTCAATGAGAAAAATCTGGTGTTGCCGCCTGAGTGTGCTGTTTCTAAACAGTGCAGAATACTAACAAAGTACATTCACCATACCAGTACATATTGTTAGGAACATCAGTACACCTACTGTACACATTCATTATCTCATCAGCCAATTATGTGACACAAAAAGATTTGCATTCTGTGATGCTTTTCTCCTGTGTGATAGTATGAGTTACTATATCCTTCCTGGCAACTTTAACTAATCGTCTTTTTCTTCCGACCTCTTTTTTTAACAAGGCATTTCCAACTACAAAACTGTCACACACTGCATATTTTTATTCTTGTGTACCATTCTGTGTAAACTCATTTGCCGCTTAATTCTAGTTGGGTTGCGAGGAGGCTGGAGCCCATCTTAGCCGACTTTGGGTGAAGGCCAGGTACACCATGAACAGCTCAGCAGTCTACCACGGGGCAACCACTAACAACTACTTGCACTCACACCTAGGGGGCAAGTTAAAACAGCCAATTAGAATAATGTGCATGTCTATGGACTGTGGGAGGAAACCACAGTACCCAGAGGGAACACATGCTTGCATAAAAATTGATGCGAACTCCACATAGAATCATCCTTGCCAAGCTCGAAACTCAATCCGTTCTTGCTGTGAGACGTGTTTTGAAGTACTCAAACCATCCCATCTGGTACACGGATAAATTCACAGAGGTCATATTTTGACCCATTCTGATGCTAGATTTGAACATTACCTCTTGACATGTATCTGCATTTTATGCATTGCCCTTCTTCCACATTACTGGCTGACTAAATAACTGCATTATTGAGAATGTGTCCAGGTGTACTTAATAAAGTGAATGACAAGTGTATATTTGAGATTACTATATACATGTGTGTGTGTATATATATATATATATATATATATATATATATATATATATATATATATATATATATATATAT
>JAOUQZ010000041.1:11379344-11399834 GCA_028564935.1 Neosilurus hyrtlii
TTTTTTTTAACAAAATGTAATGAGGGGTGAGGAATGAGGGATGTGGTGCTAACCACTGTGCCACCATGCTGTTCTAAACATGATTTTATTGCTTTTGTTAATGATGTCCTCCAGAGCAATGTTTTGTTATATAGAAATAATAGACTCCAGACTATCATAACTGACTAATCAGAATTGAGTATACAACAGAGCCATGTAATAATGTTAAATAATGCATTAAATATTGTTAGTAAAGTGAATAAATAGTTCTGGAAGCAATTGCTTTTTACACCCAGAAGAACTGTTTACCTGTTTAGCATTTCAATACTGTGTGTGTGTGTGTGTGTGTGTGTGTGTGTGTGTGTGTGTGTGTGTGTGTGTGTGTGTTTACCTGTGACAGTGTCCAGCTCTACAGTATTGTGTGGAGTGTCTGGTTGTGGTAAAGGCTGAAAGATGGGAGCCATGCCTGGGGGAGGGATGTAGGAAACCTGCAGAGTCACTGTGGCCTGGTAGGACACAGTCAGTATAAAGGCTATAATTAGATTTTGTGGCTATGCTTCTATGTATAATTCAACATTTCTTAGTCTTAATGACTTAGTGAAAGTCTTAGTGAAAAACAAAAGTTGTGCTTCAGATATCACCCTACTTATCATACAAGGGGTGAAAAACAGATTGGATGAAAAAATTCAAGCAACATAAATGGTTATCAGAAAATTGGTTGTAATAACTAACATTTTGGTAGCGAGAAACTCAGATTAGCTCGTGTAAATTGGTTGGTGCTACAGTGGTTGTCATGAGATAAAAAATATTGCTAAGTGATAAAAATGGATCATAAATTATGCATTATAGGCAATTTATATAAACATGTTACTATGTAGTTAAAAAAGCAACCAGTGTTTTGTTTTGTTTTTTTAAATGAGCAATGTTTTGATTGAAAATGTTTTAACCATTCATATTGGTTGGATTTTGAACCATTTATTGGTTGAATATTGGTTGTTTCAACCAATCTGTTTTTGTAGTGTGTACAAGTCTGATCCTGTGTTTCTATATGAGAGTTAAAAGCTGCATAAAATGTGTAATCATTCTATTTTCCTATCCAATCCTATATCCAATCAATTCCTATCCAATTCACTGCCAAACACAGATTTAGTAGCTAAATCTCTGCTGTACATAATTGTGCTGAGACTCTGCTCGTGAACATAACTGAAACAGATTCTACCAGAGAGATGGCAAGGGTTTACTGGAGTAGGCTTTACAGCAGGCCTGGACTGTCAATCGGGAGTACCAGAAGTTTTCCCAGTGGGCCGAGGTACTTTGGGGCCAGTCCGGCCGGGAAAATGTGTGTGTTTGTAAAAGAGTCCAATCAGACGCTGCGCGGCCCCCTTGTACTGCGGCAAAGGGCCGCCCACTCTGAACAGTCCGCAGATGTTAACAGTTTGCCCTAGCACTGCCTTGCAGTCACGTGGTCCTGCCCCGCTTGTTCATTTGTCAGGTACACTCTACCTCTCCTTGCTTAGTCTCATATAAATCACATTTTATGTATGCCATAAAATATGACATGAATGATTAAACAGTTCATCACAGGTAATCTAGTCACCAAATAAGCAAGTACAAGTAGCCTAATGCAAAATTACTCACATTTATTTCAGACCTTTGTCAGAAAAATAGTAATGAAAACACACAATTATACTAATCTTAGACAAACATTTTATAATTAAATGTGATTGCATGAATTTATCTGATTTATTTACTCTCTAGCCATTTTTATTGCATTGCAGCTGCATGTGAGTGAATGGGGATTACTGAAGTGGTTGTAGCAAATGAGCTGTATAAAAGGTACATGTTACACTTCTCTACATCACGATACATATAGTATGGTAAATATGACAACAGGCACACAGGTGAAAGCCCATTGGCTGTGGAGGGCCTGTCTAAACCAAAAATTCCAGGGCCTTTTTTTTTCTCCCAGTTCAGCCCTGCTTTACAGTATGGCTGAGACAGAGTCTTTCTGGCTTAATTTCTAATATAAATACCTACATAGCAAATAATTCTTTGTGATGGCAAAATATTATTACCAAAATTTGTCACCCAGGCTCATAAGGGATTAAAGAAATACACTGGTATTTTCAACAAAGCAAGGAAATTAATCAATCTACATGTAAAGATATTGCATGTATAGACATATTCTGTGTTTATTGGGCAAAAAGTTTGAAAGTCCTGAGAAAAAAACTGCTTTTAGACACAACTACCTAACAAAACTTTCCTGAAGTTATTTCCTAAAACTGTGCTATTCCAGAGAACACGGATACAAAACAGCTTAGAGGGACAACTCCACCTTCTCCTGTCCATCCATTCTCATCCAGGGATAACACACACACACACACACACACACACACACACACGCACACGCACACGCACACGCACACGCACACGCACACACACATACACACAATGCCAGGAAGTAGGGCTCAGATGCCAGGAGCACAGTCCCACATATTTGGACATGGCGTGTGAGAGAGGTAGAAGGCGAGAGTTTAATGTCATCAGGTTGTAGGGTTGGACATGGAAAATAATGCCTCTTAAAGACACCACTGGTGATGTCTAAAAGCAACCCACATCAGGAAGCTGAGAGATCCAAATAAAACTTATAGCTCCCTAGCAGTCATCAGGAAAAGGTGTTTATAATTACATGATATAAAGGTGCAGGCTGGTATTTGTGTACAAGTAAGTGTTTGTGTGTGTGTGTGTGTGTGTGTGTGTGTGTGTATGTGTGTGTGTGTTCTAGTCTATTTTGACCTTAAGATGGTATTAAATGGAAAGTTATATAAATTTTACAGTATACACAAGTTGTAGCTTGAATCCAGAGCTGGGTGATAATATTCAAATAATATGGATATAAGGAAGAGGGGGAAACACAGGCTGCTTTTTTTTATCATTTTCCAAAAAAAAAGGAAATGAAAGTAATCTGTCATAGATTGTACATAAGGGGACACATGTCATCCTTTCTAATAGGTGTGTCTTTCATTTCATTACCATCAGCTGGCAGTGACCATCTTCTTGTTCAGTATTCTCCTGCACATCCCCTATAGGACTACATATTAAATAATTTTCGAGTTTACTTTTATATATTTTATATATAATATATTTATATATATTAATATATATACTTTTTTTATATAAATTATATTTTCTTTCTTGTGTTTGTTTTAACGCAGGCTCCTACTCTGTAGACATGACAACAAGCCCTAGCAAACGTATATTATTATTTAAATTGAGTACTGAATATGACCTCTGCGATGGCCTGGCGAGCTGTCTAGGGTGTACTCTGCCCTCACCCAGAGTCGGCTGAGATGAGCACCAGACTTCCCGCGACCCTAATTAGGATTAAGCGGTTCAGAAAATGAATGATGAATGAATGAATATGACCTATATGTAAGTGTCAACTTGATAAAATTAATATTATCACTAAATAATCAAAAAGCTGTTCATTAATAAAGCTTTACAACACAAGCATTCATTTAAATGTTAATGAAATATACATGTAATACATACAGTTACAGTATATTACTAAATTAATCCTATTTTTCTCTGTGAATTTTATGTTAATTATGCACTTCAGTTAATGGACAGAACAATCATTGGTTAGGGTGTTCTCTGTAACTGGTTAATGAACTAATAGCCAGTGCTTTTTATTACAGATAGCCTTGGTGTAAAGGGCCTTTAATAATAAGTAATTGTTTTCAATTCATTTAATTTACTGTTTAATTTTTGAATGTTAAAATTGCCCTATTCCCGGATCTTAGGGATGGCAAATAGGTATTAGAGGCTGTTAGTAGAGACTCCATATCTTTGTATGACAGATTACAGTAAGAGGAGTGACCTACCCCAGTGTTGTTCCTCTTGTTGTCCACTAAGGATACAGTGAAGGTAGCTGCTAGGTTTGGAGAGTTGAGTACATCTCTTAAAGAAACCCGACATTCCCCCAGAAACCTGCAGAATAAACACATTGCAAATATGATATTGTTGCTTCAGTTGGTCAGATCAAGGCTCAGAAACTTGTGGCAATAAAATGAAGCTGATGACCTGAATGCACTGAATGAGGAGGTTATTACATCAACTATACAATACAATGACACAATAACTTTCTTCCCTGATGGCATGAATATAAAATTTGGGCAGAAATAGTGAAAGAGTGGTTCCACACATCAACTGGCACCACAGAGTCCTGACCTCAACCTTACTGAAAGTATATTTTAACTTAACCTTATCCTATTCTGTATATTTATTGGATTTGTATCATAATCATCTTCAAATCGAATTTGGTAAATTTCTTATTTGAATCATTTCCTTTGTGTGCGAGTATGTGTGTGTGTGTGTGTGTGTGTGTGTGTGTGTGTGTGTGTGTGTGTGTTGGCCCTACAATGGCCTGGCAAGCTGTCCAGGGTATGCCCAGCCTCCGCGACCCAAATTAGGAATAATCGGCTTAGAAAATGTCAATTCAAGATGGCAGTTAAAACCCAACTCTGGCTGGAAATAAACATTCCAATGCTGCTTAAATAGCTAAATTTGTCGAAACAGTGCCATGGAGATTACACACTGTAATCTAGGCTAAAGGTGAGGTGTTGCCACAAAATGATCCCAGTTGGTCAAATAATGATAACTTGTTTCATTATATATACCAAATTTACAGTAATCACCTTTAAAATAAGGGGTTATTTGTAAAATCTGGTGCAGCCAATACAGAGAACTTGGTGAAAATGGTTTAAGGCATCTTCATTTCAACAGCAAATCAAGTTTAGAAAAAAGTGCTATAAGATTTGGCTGTGTGAAGTGAATTTAAAGCATAGCAGTGAGTGATATTTATCCTCTAGTTTGTTTCACAATGTAATAGATAGATAGATAGATAGATAGATAGATAGATAGATAGATAGATAGATAGATAGATAGATAGATAGATAGATAGATTGATTGATTGATTGATTGATTGATTGATTGATTGACTGATTGATTGATTGATTGATTTTTGGATCTTTTTTCTTGACACACTTTCATTTCAGATCAGTACAAAAATTTTAACAGACTTTTGTTACACTGGACTCTTTTATATTTTGTGAAGAAACCCCATATGTGTTGTTTATAATACATCATGCAGGCAGACTCTTGGCATGTGGCATGTTTCAGATGTGGTTACCTTGTTTTAACAGTTCTGCAATACTACTACCAACTATCACCATAGTGACAAACAACACTGAATTCTTTATGTTCTTCCTTTCTATCTGCCCTTTTATTGTTTCTTTCTTCCTTTGTCCATCATCAATAAATTACTTGAGATGTACAGTAAGTCTTAAAGACACAAACAAATTCTAGACCTATTTTTAGAAGAATTATAGTCCTGGATTTTTTGATAAGTCCTGGCACACTGCAATAAGTCACATCCTGTGGGCATTCCCTTCCATTTCTGCCACTGATTTTTCCTCTTGCATGATTGCTGCTTAAAATACTCTCCAAAATTACCCTAAACATCCCACAAAATGGGATCCTCCCCATCCTGCAGTGGCTTTCATGACTATTCTGGACATTGTGTAAAATCAATTGAATGCAATAATACCAACATTAATAGTTGCAAACCAAAGACCAATCAGGAAAAAGTAGCTACAACTGTAAATGAAATAAAATAATGAGTAAAGGAAAAATTAATTATTGTTGACAATTCCTCTCTCTCTCTCTCTCTCTCTCTCTCTCTCTCTCACACACACACACACACACGCACGCACGCACGCACGCACGCACACACACACACACACACACACAAAACACATCATTGCATTTGATATTAGGTTTGATATTATTGCCAGAAAAATAAAAGCCATTAGGTGTTTCACATAAAAATGCTCCTGAAACCACACGGATGGCGTCTGCCTTTCTCTCAGTTAACATTGTTGTTTGCTATTTCTCACCAGCAGCATGAGGAAGAGTGCAAGTCATCGTTAAAGTTGTTAAGAATAATGCAGTTGCTACAGGCAATTATTATATCCAAGTCATTTAAAATTTTCAGTGATTAAATAGCAATCATGAGTTGTACATTTTATAGGCTGGGATTACATAACCCTATATGCCGACTACGTCTATTCTAATCTATTCTGTGTATGTTTAAAACAAATCAGCTTTTCATTATCATTATAAATATTGTAATATCTAAAAATGAAAAATGCAAATGCAACTGGTCATTTACAAGCTAAAAAGATTTATTTATACCCTGTCAACCACCTCTAGTTTCCCTGTGAAACTGGGCATGATAAGGAGGTTTGGATCCCTTACTATTTGTTTCTGAAAATAATAAATAAATAAATAAAAGTACATTTTTTGTTCACAATTTATAAATGTAAATAATAAATAATACGCAAAAAATAATATGTAACTAAAGTTGTAAAATAACTTAATTAACTTCCTGAACCAGACATCTTAATTAACTTCCTGAACCAGACATCCTGTTGTACTTACTGGCAAGTCTTATTCTGAATGTTCTACCTAATATAACTGAGTAAGCATGCTAACTAGTTTACAAAGCAGTGATATCTTTAGCAAATCAGTGGCTTACTTTTGATACCGGTGTGTACATATTAAGTTTTATAAATGATGAAAAAAATTGCTGCCTCCAGCACATCATCTTTTCTATATCTTAAATCTGGGGTAGGTAATCTGAAAAGCTAACACAATTTGAAAGCCCCATTTCTTTAGGGCTCTGGCTAAACCCTCCATTGCCCTCTGAGCCCCTACCAAATCCACGGCTTATGTGCCTTGAGAAACCACATATCCTCCCAACACCCAGAGACTGGTGTAAAGTTAGTATTTAGTCAGTTGAATTTTCTTATTATATGAATATTTTTAATTTGTGCATTTTGTGTATTTGTATTTTTAATGTGTATCAATAAACTTACATGCGTAATGCTTTAACAAATTAAAAATTAAAGAAACAATAGGATTATTACTTCAATAGTAAAACCTGAACATTAGCAGAATCTTATCTGCCTATATATGCTGGTTCAGATCAAATTGAAAGACATATGAAAACTAGTTGGTTGGCTTACATCTAGAGTGATGGTTATTGTAATAATTTTGCCCACAAATTATTTGCTCCAACATTCTATACTTTGTCAAAGCTGAGAATGTCAACAGTTCATTAGCAGATCTTACATGAAACCCCCTTGACATATTGTCTATTGGTCCTGTCATGAAGGAGGGACTTTGAATGTAATGGGTAAAATTAAGAAAAAGAAAGTAACAATGAGATACAAGTGCAGGTTTCACACACTGTACTCTGTCAATGTACTGTTGAACCACAGATACCTGTTCCTTCCCATTTTTTCATGGTCCTTCACAACCACATGCAGCTCTGCTGCTGAGTCTAATGGCACTCCTTTTAGGTCCCACTCAAAACCCTGACAAAATGAAAAAACAGAAAAGAATGAGAGAGACAGACGTGAAGAGGAAAAAAGTTGCAAGTAAGAATGAGAAAAGATAAAGTTTCATACATAATAAATCTGCTTTTTCATTACACGTTAATGTGGCCTAATTAACTTTCTACCAAAAATAGGTTTACTTATTACCAGTTTAAATGGTGTCAGGTCTATCATGCCTAACATTTCCTTGGGAGAGTTTAGCTAAACCATGCCCCAGTCTAAAATATTAATTACAGTTTCATGGATACCATAAAACACACTGAGTAACTGACCTCATTCCAGACAGGGTTGACATTGTTTTTAACCACTTTGGTCTTCTTCTTACTGCCTGGATGAAGAGAAAAATGCATGTAATTGTAAATAGCACTCAATAACTGTGATACTGAAATGTTCACATGTTACATTACTATGAATATTACTACATTTTAAAAAAAAATCATCCATCATTACTACCTAAGGTGAAGATGAGAGGTCAAATTGTTCATATATAATAGAAGGAAACCGATTTCTTAAACTGGGAGGAGAAAGAAGGCCGTGCACTGATTCCAGTGTATACAGGAAATGGTGTTTCTGCTAACTATAAACAGATCTAATTGAAGTAAACAACTCTATGAATCATAGAAATTGATATACATTTGAATAGATCACAAATCAAGAATAAGACTGAGGCAAATCCAATTAGACAGGCCGGTTCATGGGAGCTGGCACTAAATCTGAACCATGATACAGACATAACGCTTGTTCATTGAGACGAAGACAGATTATGAACTATTTAAAAACCACCACCAACAACAACCACAACAGCAGACATTTTATTTCCAGAAGTTTTCTGCTGAGAGTCTGATATTAAAGCTGTACATTTTTGGTCTTGCTGATTATAAAGCTAGTGGTAGTTACATAAATCCAGGTCAACAACCTGTGAAAATAACTATAAATAGATTCAGGAAAGGTCTTTCCTGTTGTGCCATGGATAACAGACATTAAAATAACATATCTGGCAGACATCCATCAAGGGGTATTTTTGGAAACCTATCTACACTCATCAATGGGAGTCTAAAGTGGTATCAAAATTTTTACATTTTGTTTCAACAGTCAGACAAGAACAGCTGGAATCACTTAAGGTCATGATGTGGTTTGGGGTGGTATAAATTCTAACTTCAAAAAAACCTGCCTTTGATCCTGGGAATTAAAATGGAAATATTGTGTCCTTCGTCTGAACCAGGTTTGATGACAAATTAATGACATATCACTCTGTAGCACAGTCATCCGGAAAAAAAGAATCTCAATGGAGACAAATGAAGAAACATGTTTGTACTTCCAGAGAACTGGATATCCCTCAATGTTGACCATGGCTTGGTAATGAAATAAAAAGTCAAACCACATATGATCCCGTCACTCTTCTCATCAACATAGTTTAGAAACGAGTTCTATATTCACTCCCAGACTCCTTTTCATGCAACTATCCACTTCACCCCCACCCTCAGTCTTTCATTGCTTGTTGCTTACTCAGAGCTTCCTCTGTGCAAAATAATTTGCAACCATGATGTCTATAAATGGAGATGGCATTCAGTATCATGAGTGTGGAAATGCCTGGCTAGTTTAAGGTTTCCACCATCCTTCTAACATACTGTCAAGCTATTGTTAAAGCTATCAAGCTATCAAGTTATTTATAAGGTTTTTATACAGAGATTTAGAGGCAGTATATTTACACTGAATTATAAGAAATGAAAACTGTTATTAAAATATAAATGCCTTAGCAAACTGCTGTTTATTTCAGCTTATGGGTCAAAGTTAACGTTACAAGACTACTTTCCAAATAGAATGAACAAAATTGCACTATTACAAAATCAAGAATCAGGCTGTCCAGTAAATCAGGTCAACAGAGGAGGGCGATGAACTTGAGAACTGCACTACTGCAGTGTGTATCCTACAACCTTTCCATCTCCATAAACCCCAACATCCATAGTACAGACTTTAAAGACAAAGAAGCAAATACATAAGTGAATCTGGATTTTTACAGAGAGAGAGCTGTAATTCAAATTCAGAGTATTAAACCACCCTGTCCCACACTCTCATGTACACATATAAGGACAGGAAATAGAACACAATGACAGGAACTACCAATCTTAAAGTGCAAAATAAAAGTGACGAACTAGAGTCCATGTTACTCATTCATTTTGCTGGAACTGAGCCAGGAGACTCTCCGCTGGTAATTTCTATTGTGTTATTGCAACACATCTAATTGACTTCTCTGGCATAAACAAGATACCTGTTCTTCGCATCAGCAATGAGCTGCACTGAGCAACACAAACATATTGACATGAACTGTGTGTAGTTACAAAAGTTTCAAGTTAGTCATAACCCATATTGCAAAATCAGTTATTGGACTACAACATGCGAAAGGTCCAATATAGATTGCTACTGCTGTTTTGCTGAACTTCAAGTAAATTATTATTCTTTCGTTCATTCATCTACAGTAAGGACTTTATTTTCAGACAGGATTGCCAGAAGAACCAGAGCTCATCCTGGGAACACTGGGGATGAGGCATGGATATAACCTGGATGGAACACAAGTCCACTACAATGCACCATGAACACATTCATTCACACCTAGGGGCCATTTGGAGTAGCCGATCCATCCAAAATGTTTACTAGGTGGTGAAGAAAACCAGTGATACCCCTCCATGTATCACGTATTTCCATGTAGCGATGCAACCTACCATGCCACCCATAAATTCAAACACTATAATTATTTTTCTTTTCATGATCCATTCTATTAATCTTACCTCTAAATGTGATGCTGGCTAATGGGTCACTCTGCCTCTCTCCTTTTTCCACATTCTTCAGGTGAGTTGCTCTCTGGAGTAAACACCTCAACATGCTGCCGCAGTATGTGCACAACTCAATTTTCCAATAGACCAGCAGATACTCCACACATCACAGTAAACATTCACACACAGCAAGTGTATATATATATATATATATATATATATACGTGTGTGCACAAGTCACGTCTTCTCAAAATGAAGGTGCTGAATGTAAATCCTGGATGTGTATCCTCTACATTCTCAACTTCATTTGGCTTGAGAATACTTCCAAGGGCACTTGTACCAATTCGTCTGACACGATGAATAAATCAGTAGGATCTTGGTGGTACATACACAGCTAACGCATTCAGATCTAGACGCCCCACTCCAGTAACCCAGCCCATGTGTTGAGAGGAAATCTTAACATTTCCTGCTGCTTTGTCCTGTCTCTCTCATCCCCCCCCCCCCCTCTCTCTCTCCCTCTTTTGCACTTTGTTTGTTTCTGGATAATAAGAGGTTGCAGACAGGACCCATATGTATCATTTAATAATATTATAATAAAATACGTTCCCGAATGACCATGAAATGAGTTTATCACAGTTCATCGTTCAGCTCACAGTTTATCATTTCAGATTCTTGAAGGCTTTTTTTACTGGTTGATAAACTGATTAAAATTGATGATGATGGTGATGATGATGACATCTGTCAGTATTTGAGTATGACTTGAGAATGCTGTCTAAATTAAATGATATCCTGTAAGTATGTATCATGTGCCAGGTCCTACATGAGAAAACGAATTTGTTCAGATAAGGAGCACCACCTGGTGCTGCAGAAGAAAAGCACTCAAACTGTACAGAGTGTTAATTATCACCTTTGGACTCATGGTTCTATTGTAGCCCCATGTACATGTAACCATGGGCTCCGATTTATTTTAATGAAAATGTTTATCTAAAAAGGACACTTCACATTTTGTTTAATTTTGCTTTAATTAACTTTCTTAAAATTATAATATAGCATGTGTAAAGCACTAGTGAATATTTTGGTTCGCATGTGACCATATGAGCTTCTGAATATCTAGTTTTTAATAATATGTACATGTTAATGCAGAACTCTGCTAAAACTTATGCAGCTGCAAATTCATTGTTACTTTATAGCAGAACTGAAATTTAAATCACATGATTTTCAAGTTCACTACAATGGCTAAAGCGTGTAACTCTATTGATGTATAGGTAATTAAATCTTTGGTGATGGATATAATTAACTATCATACAATAAAATTAATAACACCCACCCCCACCCCCATCCCGGCTGGTGTGTGCTGTGTTCTGACAGCTTTCAGTTGTCACGGTTGATGCGATTGAAACTGGAAATATAACCAAGTATAAGGATCTGAGTAAGCAAGCATAAGGATCTGAGTAAGCAAGTATAAGGATCTGAGTGACTATGACAATGACCGCTTTGTGGTGGCTAAACGACTGAGTCTGTTCATATCTAAAGCTGCAGGTCTTATGGGGTGTCCCTGGTATGCAGTAGTAAGTACCTACCCAAGGTGGTCCAAGGAAAAACAACCAGTGAACTGCCAAGAGTGTCATGTATGCGTGGGGAACGTAGGCTGGTATGTCTGGGCTGATCCCACAGAAGAGCTACTGTAGCACAAACTGCTGAAACTGTTAATGATGGCTATAATAGGAAGGTGCCAGAACACATAATGCATTGCAGCTTGCTGTGTATGGGGCTGCCTAGCTGCAGCCCGTCCAGTGGTGTTAATGTTATGACTGATCAATGTTATTGTATACTGTTTAAAATGCTAATCTTACCAAACATTAATTTATTTTTATTATTATTTTTTTTTAGTTTTGTCAGCACCTACATTAGAATTTGAAGGACCTGCATAAGGATTTGTTGTTTGTCTTATACATTGAAATTCGAATAAAAATCCTCTCGTGTTCTTATCTTTAAATGGCATGAATCAGCATTTGTCAATGCTTTGTTGTTAGTTAACAGAGAGGCAGTTGTTACATGTACCCTAGTAATTAAAGTAACAGTATAGTCATAAGGGGGGGGGGGGGGGGGGGCAAATAAAAAAATCTCTAGAGTTTCTTTGGAGTATTTTGGGAGGTGTTTGAGGGCGTTTATGTGTGTCATACTAGCACATGAGCTACGGAGCTAAGATGCAAATAAATGCTGTATCATACGTGTTTGAAGTAAAGGTCTTCATTTAGATGAATGAATGCTATAGGAATAGTAAAGATATGGCAAAGGATATGAGATGGTGCATTTTGTCTTATTAGAACCTATTCTACACATATTTTACATGTGAATATCTTGACAGCAAATAAACATGTAGAATTTAAAGTGTGGGGAAAAAAAGACAATTTATTGTTGTCTGAAATTTTCTGGTCCAGCACAAAGGAGTAAACCCTCATTACTGACAAAGCAGAGAGGAGTGACTCCCACACAGGCCACAAACTCTGATGACAGAGCACTCCTTATAAACACAGCACTATGCTGAACTAAACAGACACATGCGCACAGCGACAGTGTAACAAGACTCCCCAGCATGCCCCAGATGCACAGAGAGAGACAGAGAGAGAGAAAGAGAGAGAGAGACATATTTTCCAATAATAACCTCAGCTGCTGAAGTGTGAACACATGAACACAGAGACAAGGGACGTCACAGATGGACAGAAAACCGAAATTATAGAAACTGTTACTGCCACTTATCTGTCAGCTTATTTATAAATCGACTCTCAAAATGATATCATAGATCTGGGACCCTCATCCTTACCTTCATATGTGACACAGCAGTAGGCATCTGTGATGTCCTCATCGTGCGTCAGCACTTTCTGGGCACAAAGGATAAACACACGCAGCATGAGGAGACAGCAACACCAGCCTCTTCTACCACCACCAACCCACACCAGTCAAACACACCCCAGGATCGAGGACACTGTGCGTCCGGAAAGAGCAGCTTGAATGATTCCTTAAGAAGGCAGCAGGAGGAGAGAGGAGGAGTGAGGGAAAGAAGGCTATAAAGTGAGAGAGAAGAGAAGAGCTTGCGTTAGACTAGATATTGGATAGAAGCCTACTGCTGCCAGAATACACACACAGTCAGACACACACACACACACAGTCAGCTGGAGAGCCTGACTCATGCAAACAAACTGAAACACACTGACCCTTCAATCATTGACAGGGGTCTCTTTAAAGGCAGAGGACACTTTAAACTGTCTTTTAATAAAAAAAAGCATAAACTGATGAGTTTAAGAAGAAAAAGGTATTGTTTCATTGTACAGTGAATATAAAAAGCCTATACACACCTATTAAAAATGTACATTTTTACGATATTAAAAAATTAAACCAAAATTATTCAGGTCGGAATTACCTGTAATATCAACAAAACTAAAGTGAAAAACATAAAACTGAAGCATTTTGCCCAAAAACATTTTTTTTCACTTAAATCTTCACATTACAGTTGGATAAAGATCTGATCTGATTTATTTTTATTACAAAAACTATTTAACAAAAATAACAACGACTTTTTATATCCACTGTAGGTGAAATTTTTATACTGCTTCAAAGCTATTTTTTATAAAATGTCTGAAAAACACCTAACAGTGCAGTTTAAATGTTGTGCAAATCAGAACCCTACAAAAATCCCCATCATTGTACTTCAAATGTAGACAAGAAAGCTTTCATATTACAACATAACTGCTCTCCATTATCAATATTGTATAGCAATGTTTGTTTCACAGAAATTCGTGCCTTGACCCCTTCTTCCAGGAGCATTTTTTCATCAGATGCTATCAGATGCCCAGTGATGTCATTAAATGCCTCAGATTGTAAGCCTCAGGAAGTTATTGATCATTCTATTGCACTGGATAAATACTGGCTTGTTTCAGAAAACTAGCGAATGATAAGTTTAATAAATTTGATTTAATCAGCGAAAAAATTTCTGCATTTAGTACAATTTCATTTAATACTGAAATATATTACTTTGCGATTCATTTAATGGATTCTTCCCATGACACATCATACATATAAGTTTTAGCAAACTCTGCAAGTGTCAATTATAACATCACTGTTACTTGCTTTCGTACTTTGGACATATTGACAGCAAACTTGCTTAAATATGTAGACAGCTAATGAGTAACCATCAAGCTAGAGAAATATCTATAGGGTCATTTGAAGGGTCTCCTTAGGATCTTTGCCCTGTCATTACAGATATTCATAAAACATCATTTTGTTGTTGTTGTTTTGTTTTTTGTTTTTGTTTTTTGCTCTGATTTTTTTAAATGTATAATTTTATAGAAATCGGAATATTTTAGAAATCCAATAAAGTGAGTCTTTGAATGATGTTACAATTAAAATTGTAATTTCTTTCTGTGTGGAAGTTGCATGTTCTTTCCATTATTGTGTGGATCCTCTGAGTGTCCTGGATTCTTCCCACAGTCCAAGCACGTACCCTAAGTTGCCTGTCGATTTGCATGGATGTTTGTGTGTGTGTATTAGCACTGCAATGGATTGGTGACCTGTTCAGGGTACACCCCGTCACATGCCATAGTCAGCTCAAATTGGCTCCGGCTTCCCCAACACCCCTGGCAAGCTGAAACTGTACGAGACTGGGCTGAAAAATTCATAGACTGACCATGAAAATTTGTGGTTTTTCAACATTGACTAGATTTTGAGCTAATTTTTGATTTTAGCAAAAATTACATTTTCTGAATTTTGATTTGCAAAATTTAAAACATGATATCTTAAACCTATTCTATAATACATATTTAAATTGCAAAGGAAAAGCTGCTAGATCAAAAAACATGGCCACCACAAGACATTGAATTTGCATCATTTTATAATTAATTTGCAAAGAAAAAAAATATTACTTTTTTAAATAAACAAATTATTAAATTTGCAGAATTTAAAAAGCCAATATCTATAATAATATATAATAATATTTACTGCTGAATCAATCTTTCTAGAATTTCTTGTGTACAATGAAAATGCTTTATTAACAGGATATTCCAAATTTGATTCCAAATTTGACAGCCATCCATTAATAAACACAGATTCCGCAAGCACTTGAACATGCCCATTTTTAAGCCAATTTGGGGAAAATATATTTTAAAATCTTCTTATCATGAACCATATCTTAAATTGATGCAAAATTGCACTTCTAGGACCTTTGGGCTATGCTTTAACTAAATTGCAAAAGATAAGTTTCCATGACAACAAACATCCAAGTAATGTGGCAATCAATTTGTAATGGTGACCTAATGCCATTTTTTCATGTAATATTCATTTTCCTCAAAATTTGTTATGTTAAGGCCTTTTAATAACATTTGTTTAATTGATGAAGAAAAAGGTGCTACATCAAAAACAGGTCTGCCAGTAAATTTGCAACATTCCCTATTTTTTTATGAAGTTGAGTCAATATAAATTATCATTGCTTCAGTTAATCAAAAATTTCCTGTCCCCAATGACAAGAACTTATTAATAGGATATTTAAAATTTGAAAGCAATGTGTTAAAAATAGATTACACATGCACTTGAGCATGCCCATTTTAACCCAATATTTTTAATACATGAAAAATCTATTTAAAGATCTTCTCATGAACTTTAAAAAAAAAAAAACTTGCGTCAATCAAATTGCAACGGTGACATAATTCATTATTTTATATGTAATTGTGCTTCTGAACCACTGGCCAGATCAACGGTAAACTTGGTATGTAAAGCCATTCGACTGACCTCCGTGTCATTTCAAGACTCCCAAGGAATTAGACTATTGGCACTTATGTCCCAGAATTGCCGCTTGCAGCAATATTTTTATTTCTGCCTGCAAAAGAATAAATAAAAAAAAAAAGAGAAAACAAATGAGCAAACCTCCAGGAATTAATGAATAAATAATCAAATGAAATTAATAGACATAACATTTGTAGGCATTATAAGATTTCGTATCATATTAGACTAGATAATATTCATATATAAATATTGTTATGCACTCACATCCTTCATATTATCTGCAACTATAATTTAACAACTTTGGAAGGAATTTAACTCTAAATGATAACACCTCCCAAAGTTAAATTATAGTTGCAGATAATATGAAGGATGTGAGTGTATAACGATGTTTATATATGAATATTATGTAATCTAATATAATCTAAAATCTTATAATATATTTATGTTAAGGCTGGTTGCTAACATTTTGATTACTACAATGTAAATACCTAATACAGTCAGAGCTATAAATATTAGCACATTTATTCTTATGTCTGAAATTTAGCTGACTACCACAATATATTGTAGCTGGAATTACATTTCAATATAACTTTGCCTTTCAGCTTTGATATGATGCTATTTATATCCAAATATAATGAATGGTACAGGAACTGCAGTACTTTTATATGCTTTAATGGCTTAAATTCTTCTAGTGATACATTGTTAGTTAGATGATATTTGACTACAAATGCTGCAATCATACACCATTCTAATGTCTTTCATGACGTGAATAAAATATTCTCTAAACATCACAGTGTAAATAAACCATTGACAAAATTATCTCCCTGACAACAGTGTTAGTGTGACAAAGCTAATGTGGGTGGGGATAAGGTGTACAGTTATTGCAGCAGCAGGTATAATGTTGCTACCTTATAGCACCAGTGGTCTGGGATTGGTCCTGTAATCCGATTACTGCCTTGGTAGAGTTCTCATGTTCTTCCCATGTCTGTATGAATTTCCTCTGGGTAGTCTGGTGTCTTAAGTGTCCAATGTCCTAAAATAGGCTCTGGATCAACCAGATTCTGGATTATTCCATCATGAACTTTATTGATTTAGCATTACAGAAATATACCGTAGAGAGATTTAGATCTCTCCTGAGCAAACCAAAGCCTGCAGTAGCAAAAGGAACAATCTGTACACAACATAAGGAAGGAACCACCTTAAGGAACCAGACTTAGCTCAGATCCCATTCACTTCTGGGTGACACTAGATACAGTGCAGTGATAAAGGTCTTTAAAAGGTCTAGTCTTTAAAGGATTTCATTGTGAACATCAGAATTTTATTGTTTTTATGTTATTTTTCAGGTTTTGGATTACTTGATTAAACTCATCAGCAAATGTTTGTCTACAACACTGTATTAGTGGCAGTAATTTTAATTCCTTCCATCCACCATCATTTAGCTGTGTTTTGGACAGTTAGGAGCTGCCCAAACTAAGCAGGATGTTTTTGATGAATGCATACAGAGAGATTTCTTCTGTTTATCCGGCGTTGGGTTGCAGTGGCAACAGGCTAAGTAGGGTATTCCAACATTGTTTTCCAGTTCCTCCTGGTGAATCCCATGGTATTCCCAGTTGAGATGGGATATGTATTCCCTCTAGTGGTTTGTGGGTTTCCCCCCAGGTTGGATGTATCTTAAATGTGCCCCCCCACCCCCAAAAAAAATATGCAGGGAACAATCCACCTTTATCTGGTAGCGAACCAAGGCCACACACTTGGAGACGTTGACTGTCATCTCAGCTGCTTTACATTCAGCTGCAAACCACCTCAGTGCATTCTGAAGATCACGGTCAAATGAAGCCAAGAGAAATAAATCATCTGCAAAAAGCAGAGATACAATTTGAGATTTCCAGTCTAGAAAGTCTTCACTCCCCAACTGTGCCTTGAGATCCTGTCCATGAATGTTTCATACAGGATCAGGAACAATGGGCAATTTAACAATGCCAGCCCAGTTCCCATAGGAGGAAATACAAAGGCGTGTGCAGTTAATGTCTGCCACTGTCATGCTGAAAATATGTAAAAATAAACTATTAAAATCTTTGTTTAGTTTGCTTTTCTTATGTTCTCATGTCGTCTATTATTTTTATTAAATTTATTTAGTTTGTTTTTTTCAGTGACACCAACCTTGCCTTCAGAGAATAATTGTTTATTATTTTATACCATTTATCTGTATCATTATTACTTTTTTGTGGCCTTTCTAGTGTATGTGAAGGTTTATCTAAGTTAATTTGTCTGTATACTTGGAATATTACTTATACTTATACTATGATAAAACATAAACAAGAAAATGTAAAAATATAATAAAGAATAAGTATAACATCTCTGGTAGGAAATATTACAGGAACATTAGTTATGTAATCTTTATAAGGCTTTCTCTTGCAGGAACGTTAGTAACAAAAATAAATACACTCAACCCTCAAAGGGGGGGAAGCACCTGTCCGGTTTTGCCGATTGTCCATAGCTTCCGAAAATGGTTCAGAACAACAATTTATTTATGGAAAAATAGTGGAAAATGCTACGTATGAATAAAAAACACATCATCCAATGTAAATGTAAATCCACCACAAAAAACATGAAAGGGAAATCGTGGGTGTACTGCTAACTGCGGTAAACAAACTGACACATGTGCCAGCTAACGTCTGCCCTTTCCAGCTAACTTGCATCTGCCCTTGCCAGGATCAGCCCCATGTTCCCCAGTCCCTATGTTCCCCAGACCTTATGTTCCCCAGTACCTACAATCCTGCTCACCATTATCGGCACCCCTTCATTTTATGAATAACCTGTGCAATATCTTCAGGAATAAATGACAATGTACCAAAATTATATCATCAGGATTTTTTAATTGGAGGTTCAACGTAATTAAACAAAGAACATTGTTTTTTAACTTGAATGTAGAAATTTCAAAGAAGAAACGGAAAAAAACAGTATGGGCAGCGATGAAGGCACCCTTCCTTATTATTTGGTCACACACCCTTTCACAGCAATTACAGCCTCCAAACATTTCTTGTAGCCATCTAAGCTTCTTGCATTTCCCTGGGGTTATTTTCTCCCACTCTTCCTTTTCAATTTGATCAAGCTCTTGAAGGTTAACCTTGAAGGCAGGGTTCTTTTTTCCAATGGCAGATTTCAGTTCACCCTAAAGATTCTCAATAGGATTGAGATCAGGACTCTTTGCTGGCCATTTTAAAACAGTCAATTTTTTTCCTTTTCAACCATTCCTGCATTCCTTTGGATGTCTGCTTTGGGTCTTTGTTTTGCTGGTGGACCCAAGATCTTCAATTCAAACCAAGTTTTCTTACACTAGTTAGGACATTTCGCTCCAAAATCGTACCTTGGTAATTCTCTGATGTCATGATTCCTGTGATATGGTCAAGGCCTCCAGTACCAGACGCAGCAAAGCAGCCCCACAGCATTATGTATCCTCCACCATGCCTATCTATTGGTATGGTGTTCTTTTCCTTATAAGCTTCATTGCATCTTCTGTAAACAAACATTTTCCCAGATGGATTGCGGTTTGTACAGGTACTCTTTGGCAAATGCCAGTCGTTCCTTTTTATGTCTTTTCTTCATCAATGATGTTTTCCTTGGCCTTTGCCCATGAAGCACTGCTTGGTTTAGTGTGTGGCATGTATTACTTGTTGAAACCATGACCCCAGACTGTTCAAGGTTGGCCTTCAGGTCTTTGGATGTTAGACATGGTGTTTTTTTCCACCATACACACCAACCTTCGAAGACTTCTCTCATCATTTTCCTCTTTCCTCTACGTCCAGGGAGGTTCTTGACAGTTTCATGCTTGGCAAACTTCTTAATAACATTGCGTTTTGTTGAAACAGGGATACCGAGGTCTTTGAAGATTGCCTTATACCCTTTGGAGGTGTTGTGTTTGATAATAATAGCACTTATGGTCATTTGTCTTCACCATTATGACAAAGGAACAGGGAGTAACATGGCTTTTTAAAACACTGCACAGCAAACTTTAAGTTTTTACATTTTTTCTTTGTTTAAATTTAAAAAATTGTATTATAATTTTTTGTTGTTTATCAGCTCTTTTGTATCAAATACAAATTCTCTGTAGAAAAAAAGCTGTTTCACTTGATTAACTTTTTTTTAGGAGTTATTCCACATTATCTACATAATCATCAAGGGAGCCAATAATAGTGAGCAGGACTGTATGTTTCCTGGTCCTTATTAAATTAATGGATCTTCAAAGTAACAAATTATGAAATATTCGTGATTTTACATTTTCCATGTTAATAGGGTGAGGATTAGGGAACATAGGTACTGAGGAGCATGGGTACTAGGAAACATTGGACTGTGGCACATAGGACTGGGGCATATAGGCACTGGGGAACATCGGTACTGAAGAGCATTGGACTGGGGAGCATAGGACTATGTGTGTGTGTGTGTGTGTGTGTGTGTTTATGTGTGTGTGTGTGTGTGTGTGTGTGTGTGTGTGTGTGTGTGTGTGT